>JAUTXW010002158.1:0-39779 GCA_030620095.1 Kuschelorhynchus macadamiae | reverse complement strand
ACGGTTTTGGTCAATTAAGAAATCACGGTTCTTGGGATTAAGCAATTATCAAGATTGGAACTACTATCCGACGTTTCGCCTTCGATTGTACGAGGCATCTTCAGGGATCTTTACTCCACGAGATCTGAACACTGAATGAGCTCGGAGAGATTCAGGCGAGCTTGTTGCAGAAGACTTGTACTCACCGAACCTTGACCGTGTTAAGATCGGTTTCCACGTGTGATGTAGACCGTAACCCGTATCTCTATTGAAATTTTTTGTATGTTTAAAAATTTCAAATAGATCCTAATTTTTCGTTCTTTATATTATATATATATATATATATATATATATATATATATATACATATATATATATATATATATATATATATATATATATATATATATATATATATCGGGGATCGCAAGTATTGTCCAATCTCCTTATGTGTATTGAAGATTGTACGTACGTTGGACCGCCGAAGTAATCGTGCTATTTTGTATCTGTAGCCATGTAAGAAGAAAACGCTACCTAACGGTGGCTCCTTATCATCCTCCTTTCGCGGAGTTGGATTATTATATTTTTTAATTGAACGCGTAATATCTTCAGTGCAATAGCCATTCCCTCTCAGAGCTTCGGTCAGTTTCGATGTTTCCGATGTTCAGAGAAATCAGAAATCGAAATGGCTCTAAATACTAGTGAGTTAATAACCGATTTCTTTTGTGCTGGATGGTGGTGGGAATTTGCATTTAGGTATTTATTTGTATGCGTCGGTTTTCTGTACACAGAATGTCTTAATGTACCATTTTCCTTCCTTTGAACATGGACATCTAGAAAGTGAATTGTCTCATTAGATTCAATTTCCATTGTGAACTTGATATTATGATGTTGTTGATTGAGATGATCCAGAAATATGAGATTATCCTGCCCATGAAGCTCATACTATCTACAAAAGTATTATCTACATATCTCAACCAGTTTTTTTGTTTTAGTGGAGTGGATGTTAGAGCAATATCCTCAAAGGCTTCCATAAAGATATTCGCTACCACAGGTGATAGAGGAGATCCCATAGCTGCCCTGAAGTTTGTTTTCATAAAAAGTTTCTTGAAAAATGAGATAAGTAGATGTAAGACAAGCTTCCACTAGGTCTATTAGGTTCTTATCAAGATTATTATGATCCAATATGTCTGATATTGACATATAATTTTTTGAAAGGTCTTTTCTTCATCAAAATATGGGAATATTAAAATTACTATTGTAAAAGGGGGACCCTTCGTTTGGCTTAAGTGTTAACCATATGCAAAAGAAAAGAATAGTTCATATATACAAAAAAAATAAAACAAATTTGACATCTTTCACAGTCTGTTCTTCTTCAATTAACTGTTTTAAACAAAAAAAAACTTTTTTTGTTTAAAACCCGCTACCCTGTATAATGAGAAAAAAAACATATTTATATAACAAAAAAATAGAACAACTTTAAAATTTTTCACCGTTTCTTAAAAAAGCTAAAACGCTCTTGAAATACATATTTTTTTTTTGTTTTCAGGGTGCTGTTTCATTCAACTAGGGCTACCCTGCCTAATGCAGACGTTTTTTATATACAAAATAATAAGAGATTTTGCCTATTTCTTTATTTTCTAAGCAGGGCACTTTTTCAAATATATAAAATCGAAAAAACCCAACTTAGTTTTTTTGAAAATTTTTGCGATTCCTTATACAGGGTGTTACAAAATCCGACGTTTTGTTTTCGAGGTCTCAGCATCTTACTTTTTTTTTAAATACGGACCTGGATATTTTAACAAGCGTTGGACCTCCCAAAACCAATCAGTATCACACTTAATGTTTGAACAGAAGATTAAAGATTTCCCAGTAAGACGGAACAAAAATCTCTCCAAATTCACAAAGTAGAATTTTAAATACTCTAAATGTATTAGTGCATTATATCATTGGGTTTTGGGAAGTCAAGAGCTTGTTAAAAATGAAACAACAATCCATATCCGTATTTAAGAAAAAATGAAGTTGATGATGAGAACTCGAAGACGAAACGTAGTAGGATATTTTAAATCCGAGTAACTGCAGATGGGGAAAAATGGATATGAAGATCTAAAATTTATTTCGTAATATCTCTTCAAATGCGACCTGATATCTTCGGAAGTTTCTAACTTTATCAACGCCATATTATTTGACATTACAGTGTGCAACTTCGTCCTAATTTATCAAACTTCGTGCCTCTTGCTGTTTTTGAAATGCCAGTGCTATCAGGCACCGGCACGCAGTCAGGGTTGGGGGTCCTGGGGACAAAAGCGACACTCTGAAAATATATGCATCTTTCTAATTTTCCTGAGATTTGACTGTTTGGACCCCTCCTCCGAAATGAATTATTTCTGGTTTGGACCTACCGAACTGAATTTCTGGCTACGTCCCTGAGTACTAAGCCCTTTGAATTTGCAACACCTTAGCCTATTTTATAGTGTATTAATAATATAATATACAACTATTAAATGGGGAAGTAAAAAAAATAGCTTAAATTTGTACCTGTTACACAGTGGCGTATTAAGCATTTAAGTGGCCACAAGCACACCCTTGGCTTGGAGGCCCTTCCTATCCAAAGGATGAAAGATCGTACTTTCAGAGCAACGTCCCGCAAAGTAAATTACGGAGCAAAAAACAAAGTCCTTATTTAACCCATTTAATTATTTCACCTTTAACCTGTTTCATTCTGAGGTCCCTGTCTGCAAATTCCGAGGACCCTAAAATTGTGACGCCTCAGGCAAGCGCCTCCTCCTGCACTGCCTATACATAGTTTCTCAAGGGGACATCCAAACAGTATTAATCTGCTTCTTTTAAAAAAACTTATTCTTTAGAAAAAATTTTGCTTATTGAAAAAGTAAGGTTGCGACAGAAAATTTCCCATATAATATGCAAAGTGCGTAAAAAATACGTACATGTAGTTTAGCAAACAAAAAAATGTGAAATCCAAATTTCTGAGACAGCCGAACTAAAGAGTGTAAAAATAATATTAATCCCTTGTCAATATTAATGTATTTAACGAATTTCTCAGCTCAAACTACCTATAAAAATTTCTCCGTCAAAATTTACCTAAAAAAAGCCATACCTTTTTACATGCAAAATTTTCGAACTTTTTTTTTGGGAAATCGAGTTTGCTAAAACTTCGATTATGTACTAATAAAAAAAAACAAAAAAACATTTATTTTATCCTAGGATGTATGGTTGAACTTTTATAGCTCTCTGAAAATTCACGAATTTTCAAATTGTTATGTATTTATTGTGAGAACTTAGTCATATCTTGAGAAATATTCATTCCTCGTCAATATTGTGTTTAATGACTCCCTCAGCTCAAAATACCTGTAAAACCACATATTATCATAGCATGTTCCAAAAAAAATTTCTCCATCAAAATTTTATCTAAAAAAAAGTTAAAAAGAGATTTAAAGTTTTTTTTTTGTATAATATGTAGTCTTTGGGTAATTTATTGGTCAACTAGTCGAAAATTTCAAATGAAGCATCAATTTTACGTATTCACCATCAATTTTCTCGAAAATTACACCTATTACAAAAAAGTTTAAAAAGCTTTTTGATTGTATTTGCAGGCTCTTTAATTTAGCTGTTTATTTTTTATTTATTATACCCTGTATATGGAATCACGTATATTTTTTAATCAATCGCATTTTTATGATGAGTAAAATGTTTCATGAGGAATTTTGCTAAAGTCAATAATAACAAATTTTTCTAGTTAACTACAATTACTCAGACCCTGTATTGTTTAAACAATAATCATGCTATTTATTAAAGCTTTGGTTAAGAAAGAGGTATCTTAAGTTGTTTTTACGTAATACTATTATAAATAACATGAAATCATATTAAAATTGTCAAAACATTTTATAAACAATTGTTTATGAATAGGTATTTAAATACACTAGCCAATTATATATCTAGTCCATGCAAATGAATTTCAATAACTGAAATGTAAATAAATATAAATACAAAAAAAAACTAAAAACTTCTTCGATACTTTTAAGGTTAATAAAGTTATATGTGCTATGAATTATTTTTAAATTATTTACAGAGTTGAAGAATCTGCCAAGCAAACTCCTAATTTAAACTAAATAAACAATATTTGGTGCATTTTTGTATTCATAGTTTAAACGAATTCCCTATTCAAAATGTATTTGTTCATCCAGATAATAAAATCTTGTAAATGTTTAGATCTTACAAAAAATAATATGGCTACAAATAAAAAAAATAAAATAAAACTTTGTCATCCTGTGGCTTGGAAAACATGTCGTTTTTGACAAAAGTTTTACACCTAAAAATATTCAAAGGACCACCTCCTGAATTTTCAGTACTTATTTCTGAATCACATATAACATGATTATTGTTTAAACAATATAAATATATATGTGCTCTCACCAAAATATTTCTGATTTTAAATAATATACAAAAACAAACATTAAATAAATCATCAGTCTTAACTGTTCTTGAGGATTACTAGGTAAAACCTTTATTGATTCGGCTAGCAGGAATAAGTTTTTTTTTAATGTATTAACTGTATGCTGGGGTGGTTTTGTTTAAAAAATAGCTACGAAATATTTGAGATTTTTTTCGAAAAGAAAAAATTTTGATAGAGTATTTCCTAAGTAATGGCCAATGAAACACAAGTAGCGACAAAATAAAATATTTATTTAAAAACAAACTGTTGTATAATGGAGTAATAAATCATTTTTATTATTGGACCAATTAATGAATTTGAATGAATGATTAGACGTAAGTAAAAACAATGTGCAATTCCCGTCGAAAATTGTGTAAAGTAAAATCTGTATAAGACATAAGAATACTTCAAAAAAATAACTTTTTAAAATAAAGAATCATTATTACGCTTTAAAAACCCACCCTGCATAATCGGATTTAATAAATTACCTGACCTCAATAAAACACTGAAGATGTTTATGTAATATTTTTATTAAATTCAAAAAAATATAATATACAAACTATGGCATATATAACTTTAATATGTGGTATATAACTTACACATTAGTAAAAATCACTTTGGTTTTGAGAAAGAAAAACTAAGCAATATGTAAAAAAATATAAATTACATACAATGGCAACTAAGTTTGTACTTTAAAAATAAATTATTAAATCTAAACAAAATCTTATGTACATATAGACTGAGTTTTGGAAACTGAAGATAGCAAAAAATTATAAATTCTTTTTAATAAAATATATTGTAGTGTTTAGATATTTTATCAAAAATCCACTGTGATCTATCGAAAAAGTGTTTTATACCAACACAACCTACAGTATTGGAAGTTTTCTAGTATGAAAACAAATAAAGATAAACTTGGATGACATGACAAATATATTTTTCTAATTCAAAATCTAAATCTACATACTTTTTGTGTTTACTTCCTAAAGTAAATTTATAAAGTGGACATTCTAACAGTGCTCCTAATTACCATATTTGCCCATAAGTCTTGGTTTTCATGTATTCTGTATTCTTAGATCGAAAGTATATATCAGGTATAGTAGATATATTTTAAAGTTGAAATATATAAAGAGATATTGATCCACATTGCCATCATAACAGAAAAATAGATGTCCAACGTTTATACTTTGGATACTATATTTTCAAGTATGTATGTATGTAAAAAGTTTCTATGTCTATTAAAAACTAAATTTGTCTTTTCATTTAAAATAAAATTTAAAATATCAATTATTATTTCTTGTCTTGAATTTGTCAATATCTAAACACTTTTATGTAAATTTAAATAAAAAAAAAGTAGTGGCACAAAATCTACTAAAGCTAGAATGAGTATCACATTAATCTTTTTTTATTACAGTAAACTATTTAGTTTACTTTGGAAGATGATTGTATTCACAATCTGGATCCTTACAAGTTCCGTTAACTTCAAATGGGCACATGATGCCAAAAGGGTCCACCATATCTTTCCTAAAAATATTTTCTCTAATAAAAAATTAAATTCTATTAGAATTGAACATACAATTAAATATATCCTACATAAAAATAATTCAAAATTTGGAGAATTTAAGTCCCTCATATTTCCGCCTCTGCTGTTAAAGATACATGGAATGTCTGTCTAAAAATATGCACAGGATAGGAAATTTTTATTATTTCAGAAAAGTCAGGAAGGACACTCAGAAAACTAGGATAATATTACTAACCTTTGACTAGCATCTAAAGGAGATACATATCTAACCCTTTCAAAATTCCTACGTTCGAAACTTTCTGTTTTCTCCAGTACTGCTATCCTTTCTTCAGTTTTTTTAATAATTTTATCAATATCATTTGGATCAACCACACTCATTTCTGACTCATTTAAATTTTTATCTTCTGGTCGAGTATCAGTATAAATAATTGTGCTTTGTTCCCATGTATCCGTCGTACTTACTGATGAGTCATTCTCTTCATTACTATTTCTTTCTACTAGAGTTGTGTCCATTGACTGTTCAATAGTTGCATTTAGCTGATCATCACTAACATCATTTGAGCTACTGTTAAGGGTACTGGATAATGGTGAAGTTACTGTTAATGTAGGAACAGTACTGATGATTTTTTTTGGAGTGGAAGTAATGAGAGTATTCGGTTTCAGTTTTCTGACGATCTTTGTTTGGCTGAAAAGGAATTTACAATGCAACGATCCTACAAAAAGTGAAATTAAAATATAATTACATTAAACCCACAAAAATATTTATATCTTTGCTGAAGTATCTAGTCACAATGACTATAAATATTTATATAGTTAGATGGGGATAGTTGGTTTAACTTATTAGAATACTAAAATATTGCTTTATTCATACAGTAAATCACAGTTTCTTACAATCAACTATAAATGTTAATTAAATTATAGTCTTTTGGAAGGGCGAGCAAACTACCCTGAAAATACAGCAGACTGAATGTTTGAGAAAAAGCCCTATGGCTGATATAAAATTGTCACATAGATAGCTCGTGATTCTGGCATGCTTTTTCTGCCCAGTACCATTAAGTATACTTGCCATTAATTGTCAAATTATCATGACATGAAGGGATATACAATATGCTATTTGAAAAAGTTTAATTTCAGGATAAAAGAAATATGGCAACATAGTCATTTCGTCAGTGATAAATTGCCATTTTTATTGATAATTTTAAGTACAGTAAAAATCTAGTTTTCATGCCTACAATAGGCTCAGATAACAGCCATCTCCTAAAATCAAAGAATTACATAAATACCAATAACATTAGTCAAAGAAGAAAACTTGTAAGTAAATTAATTATACAAAGTAGATTTCTAACAATACTTGGACAAATATTTTAATAGGGAACCAACCTTAGGTCAATTATTTTCTTCCCTTCAGCAAGTTCTTTTACTGACGTCATCACACGTTTATGTAGGACTTCTTGTTTTTTTCTTACTTCTTTCAGTTCATTCATTAATCTTTCTGCCTCCTGGTCCCAATGCTTCTGTTCCTTACTAACTTCATTTAGTTTTTTTACTAATGGTCGAAGAGTTATGTACTTCTCTTGAATCTGTAATCTTTTTTGATGGAAAATTTAAGAAAGTAGGTTTTGTCAGGACTTTTAAATAATACTTTCATTTCTTGAATATCTTGTTTTTCTCTGAATTTAAAATATTGGATGTTTAGGTGAAAATAATATTTGGTCCTCAACAAAGGTCCCACATACCTACTAAATTAAAGTTCTATAAAAAATCATATACTGTATATGCAGGGTGTTCCGGAAAAACCCTTTTTTTTCCAGAAAAAACAACTGGAAAAATTAATACTTATATAATTTTTGGAATATATACAATTAAAGATATAACACAAACAAGTAAAAAAATATCCTAGCTAGCTGTAAACCTAATATGAACACAAAAGGAACTTATAGAACAAACTCATATTCTTGAAAAATAAGAAAAGTCTAAAAGAATTTCACATCTTCATTGTCGCTCTCAACATAACTTTCATCAAACATGATCTAGACATTCACACACACACATTTTTCATCTGTTGAGAAAGTCAGTGGACATCTTTGTCATAATCAATTTCTAATCAAGCTGGTTTTATTTGGCGATAGTGGTGACAATAAAATTGTTAGGAAAGCTATCTAAAATTCCTTGCCTAAAATATACACAAAAAATAAAAGTATATATTCTGAAAATGCTGATCAGAATGATTCTAAAAATTTAAATTATGACTGATCTGCTCTTGTGAGACACCCTGTACTTATATAAGTAATTAAGACGTAAAATTTTGAATATTTATTGTTGAATGCCCTAGAAGTGGTTTCCTAAATATATTTTTTGCTAATATAGTAAAACTACATAAAACTAAGCCAAAATTAAAGTCACTACAACCCAAAAGTCTAATTTATTAATAATTATAAAAATATAAATGAAATTACAATAGTCAAGAAAAAGCTCCAGAAAAAGTTTTAGCAAAAATGTCAAATAAATTAGAAATTGAGCATGCCCAATAATCAAAAGAAGTTATTGAATATAAGGGCTTTACTTCGTGATTAATACTATTTTTACTAATTTATTGTAAAACATATATTATGTAAATACTTTCAAAATATTATTTTTTATTCTAAAAATAGCATGTCTAGGACATTTTGCACATATTTATTGTTTATATGGAAAAACCAATTATTACCTAGAGTTGGCAAAATACATAGCTGATTGACAGTCTGTGCTTCACAATAGCATTTAACAATTCTAGCAAGGGGTGTTTCACTAGCAGAAAATTGTACACCTACTGTAGTCAATTGCATGAGAATGCTTATGAATCCATAGGGGTGCAGAGGCGGCTCTTGAGATGGGGCTACTTGAGGATTTTTCTATAAAATTGCATATTTATCTTGTTAATTCAATATTCCATAGTGAAAATAATAATTTTGTGAATTAATATGAAAATAGAACCAAACATGTATAAATCACCTTTAAATCCTAATAACATATGTTTCTTGACAAAGTATCCGTGCGCCAGTTAGGCGATATTTTACTTGACTCAAATTTCGAATTTTGTTAATCAAACGTCTCTCGTTGGTTGGGTAAAACTATGTATTCCAGGACGCTTATGAGGCGATCTAGTTTTCGCGGATGTAGTAGACGTAGTTGCCAATTGGTAGTTAATTTATAATAGGAATAGTGAAAGATATTCAAGTCTTTTTAGTAAATGGCAATCGAGCATTCATATTTCAGACAAGACGTTTGTCCTTTACTCGGCTTTGTTTTTTGTCGGCATGTCGGTGCATATTATTATCTTTTGAAGATTCCTCGGGGCGTGTGGGGTGGAAGTCTTTGCAAGTGGTCTGAACGTGTTAGGAAGTGGGTGGCGGATGGACTCAGTTCACAGAGATGCCTCAGATAAGTACCTTAATTAATGATAAGAAAGACAGTCGACAATATAAATGTTCATTTTAATTACCATGGTACCAGGCTCATACCGGGATTTTTTTTTTCCATGTTAATTGTCAATCGGTTTTCACCAAACCATTAACGTACCTTTGCAAATTCAGATATGGTGTGCTCCACTGTAGCATTCCAGGTATCCCCCTGTACAAGAAGAACAGTATCATCAGCATACGAGACCAGTTTGCTGGTAAAACAGGTAAAAAACCCACATACAGGAAATTCAATAACAAAATTAGGTGAAAAACACAAGAAAAAAAATACAAAACAACTCTTTTTTGAGATACAACAATACTTAAATCTAAATATGTATTACAGTACCTAAGTTAGTTGATATAACATTTAATAAAAAATAGAAAATTAAGTAAGTAAATTACATGTATCAACAAAAGCAACTTAATGAGTGTTTGGATCACTCCAGATTTAAAAAGAAATCGATGATGCTACTCAATGAGTCAAAGTGCAAATCGCACGCATGAGACACCGAGTTGAGGACTGAACACATAAAGTATACCGGACACCGTCTAAAAATATTTGATCTGGCTATGCTGAGATAGAACACCGAAGTATGCCATGCTTCGAGGCGGGGAACGCGAAAATACAGCTCCCAAGAAGAAATGGACAGTCAACTTTATTATGACTGAGACCATATATTAGTTTTAAGCTTTGAATTTTTCTTCTTGTTGCTAAGGATGATATATTAAATCTCTGCAAAAGCTGACCATGATCACAACCTCTTAGAGGGTAAGCACCATCTGCCCTAAAAGCTAAATACTTTAGAAAACGTCGCTGCAAGGCTTTTAAAGCCTGAACATGGCAATTATAAATAGGATTCCAAACCACTGCGGCATATTCCAGCTTTGATGTTATGAAAGAGCAATATAATAATATCATTGTTTGTGTCTCAGTAAAATTTTTACAGTTCCGCATAAGAAATCCTAGTGTTTTGAAGGAAGTTGTAATTAGATAATTTATATGGGGAATGAAGGTAGGTAAGAAAGTTTAGGGTCAAATTCAATGCCAAGATCTCGAATACTACCATCCGGTCTGCCAAGCACCGTACCATATAGAGCATAATTATACATCAATGGGTTATTTCTGCGACTGAAGGTCATTAAATAACATTTTGATAAATTTAATACAAATTTATTGCTAAAGCACCATTCATATACCAATGATAGTAGTAAACAGCTTTAAGTCGTCTGCATATGCCAGTGCCAACATTCAGTTATATTAAGGAGATCATTAATAAAAATGAGAAAAAGCAGAGGCCCCAAATTGGACCCCTATGGTACACCAGAAGAGACTTTATATGATGGTGATCTGAAGTGCTCATATTCGACAAACTGGGAAGGTCCTAATAGATATGATTTGAACATTATTAAGAGTTGTTGTGACATACTAAAGTTCTCCAGTTTATGGATCAAGACGTAGAGATCGATTTGATCAAAAGCTTTCTGAAAGTCTGTGTAAACAACGTCTAATTGTCCCCTGGAATCCAGTGACTCGGAGGCAGTCTGGGACAAGGATGCCAGTGCAAGAACGTGAATCTAGAAAGCCATGTTGATGGGGAGAGAGAAGCTTTCGAACCCCTGAATATAACTGATCATACAGAATAATTTCAAATAGTTTAGAAAAATTACAGAGTATCGAGATGGGTCTAAAATTTTGAATCAATGTTTTATCACCCTTCTTAAAAATAGGTATGACTTTTGCTGTTTTCCAAGTATCCAGAAAAATGCCCTTATCAAGTATTAAGTTAAAAACGTATAGAAGTGGGACAGAAAGGACTCCCCCGTAATCTTTTACAATAAAACTGGGTATTTTGTCAACACTGGCTGTTGGTTTGTCTTTGAGTTTTTTGAAAGCATTATATCTTTAGAGGATATTGTGTGAATGCCTATTATATCGGAGTTTAACACAGGTGACTTAGTTATTGGGAGAAGAAATAGTATAAACACTTTGGAAATAATTTGCAAATGCATTAACAATGCTTTGAGGATCTGTGTATTCGTTGTCACCCTCCTTTAGGGTATCAGGGATGCCGGTATGCCCCTTTTACTTCGAACAAAAGACCAAAAGGTGGAAGGATCAGAAATCATGTTTATCTCAGCTTTTCTTATATAATTTTTATATGCATCGTTACTCTGAGCATAAGACGTCTGAGCGAGCAGAGTCTCCGATAATGAATCGGCGTTTTATATTTTTTGTATTCTTTATGAGCTTTTTCCTTTTTATATATATTTTCAATTATATCATGCGAAAACCAGGGTGGAAAGCGACGGCGGCGTTGCCGTTTTAGCGGAGTACAGACTTACATTGACGTTCTGACTTACCAGTATTGATCACCAGTCGGCCTCAAGAAGCAAGCTATATAAGCGAGGAAAATCCGCCTTTCTGAAGTTGTACTGTTTAGGACTGTTCTTATTAATAGGAAAACTATTAAATGAAGGATGAATAGCTTCAAAAGTAATGAAAAGAGAGGGATGGTGTGCGTCTTCTGCAACAAAAGGAACATCACCACATCGTACAACCTCGCAAGATATGTTTGAAAACACCAGATCAAGTAAACGGTTATTTGAATTTAAAACGTTATTGGCCTGTAAGTTACAGATTAAGCCGCATTTCGATTCAATTACAGTGTCGCTTACATAATCCGGTATGTTAAAATCACCCATAATAACTAATTTATTGTCTAGTAGTTGCTCGGCAGCAAGAATGCAGTCAATAAACACTTCCAGTTCAGTGTTGCTGATATGAGGAGGAATATAAATAAGTATAATAAAAACAACAAAATTAAAGAAGTTTATCTTACAACCCACACAGTCCACATTGGGAGCACTATCGGCGAGGAAGGTTAGATCAAGCCTTAGGGAGTTCCAACGACGATTTACACCCAGCATGACACCTCCGCCTCTGAAAAGGCCCGTAGCCTGACGATCTCGGTCCGCTCGAAACACTACATAGTCTGGTGGAAACAGCTCTGTATCAAACACTTCCGGTTTTAACCACGATTCGGTCACTGCAATAATGTCCATTTCGCTTGATGAGACGCTTAAGAAAAATGTATGCGTCTTGGTGTTAAGGCCGCGTACATTTTGGTAATAGCAGGATATAGGAGTGGTTTGCGTAGTTGGAGGGCTTAGTTTTTTGAAACAATATTCGGCCTACCTCCAGGGTATGCTATGACAAGGTTTGTTTCACCATTAGCTCGGCGGCGCTTCAGTTCTTCCTGTAGAGAATCCATCTCGGCTCTCTGTGACGGTGTTAGGTCAGCTTCTATATAAATACGATGAGCATCCCGGATTTTACCCCTATTTTTTAAAACGTTACGAACAGACTGACCATCCTGAAGAGCAACCTCGATAGCGTGGCAGCCATTACGATTGGGTTTGCCAATTTTGCTAACATTTAGAATTCTAACCGTTTGACTGCAAGCCTTGTTTAGAATTTCTGAGAGAGGGGAAACGTCATCTTTAATATCGAGACTACAGTTGAAAACCATGATGTTGTTGGCACGTTTCTGTCTTTCGGTTACTTCAGCCAATATTTCTTCACCAGTAGAGGGTGGGACGGCGGATTTTACCACATTTAAGTAGCTGTCATTTATAATGCAGTCTTTTTGCTCCACTCTTGTAAGTCTCTCATCCAGACTTAATAGTAATAGTAAATAGGATTTAGTGAGGCAAAGGAGGTCATTAATATATAAGGAAAATAGGAGTGGTCCAATTACGGTTCCTTGCAGAACACCACACTGTACTATTTAAAAACTGCTGTAATCATTTTATACCCTTACACATTGTTTCCGATCTTCAAGATAACTCCTTATTAAGTTATGGCATAATCCTCTTATTCCGTAGTTGGTTAGCTTGTTTAGAAGAATATCATGCAGTATGGTATCGAAGGCTTTGGCCAAATCCAAGAAGATCGCAAGGCGTTTTTTACTTCTATTAATAGCATTATAAATAAAGTTTGATACCTCATAAAGTGCGTCTTCCATGACGAAATCCAAATTGACTCGGAGAAAGAATGTTATGTTTTTTTATGTGGCTTATAATTCTGTCCCTTATACAAACTTCCAATACTTTTGCAATATTATTAATTAGAGATATCGGCCGGTAATTGCCCGGTAAATAAGTCTCTTTACCTTTATGAATAGGTATGACAACCGACTTCTTCAATTCACAAGGAATTATACCCGTCGAAATGGAACAGTTAAAAAATATTTCCTTCAGCATTTTACTAGTAATTCCGCCTAATCCAGGTGCAGAGTTATTTTTTAATCCGTTTATAATTTTTTTTACCTCCTCCTCAAATACTGGCATTAAAAATATACTGGGATAATTTATTTGGTTATTATATTTTTTCTCAGAAGGGAGTTTGTCTACCATTGTTTTACCAATATTTATGAAGTATTTATTAAGTAGGTCTGCAACTATTTTCTTATTTTGTTGTAAAACATTGTTATCATCTTTTAGCGAGAGATTTTGGTTATTTTGGGTAGTATTTTTATACTGTAGTTCTTCATTTATTATTTGCCACATTTTTTTGGGATTTTGCTTGGTTTCCTCAAATTTATTTTTAAAGTAGTTTGCTTTAGTTTCTTTTATTAGTTTATTTAGAGTATTTCTATAATTTTTGTATTCACTTATAACTGTTGCACTATTTTTATTTTTTAGAATTTGTTTTTTTAATATGTCCCTATGTCTAATAGATTTTACTAGGCCAGAAGTTATCCAAGGCTTTAGGTTTTTTGTCCTTGCAGTTATTGTGATTTTTTCATGTGAAGATTTAGTGGCATAGTTTAATTTATTACTAAAAAATTCATATGCAGATTCGCTTTGGTTTTTGTCATACACATCATCCCATCGAGTTTTCTCTAATATTTGCTTTAATTTATTATAGTTGAGATGCATGTATATAGATATATATATATATATATATATATATATATATATATATATATATATATATATATATATATATATATATATATATATATATTTTATTAATTTTTATTTTTTATTAATTTCAATTTATTATAAGAATTAGTATATATTAGTATATATATATATATATATATATATATATATATATATATCTAAATTCTATAAGTTTCTTATAAATGTAATTAACATAATGTGTAAGGCACCTAGATGTCTAAAAACACCTGCATGTGCCGATTTCTAATTAGAATAAGTTTTATGGTACATAAAATTTAAATTGTTAAAAACAAAAAAAAGGAGAAACTATGCTCTTTCAAAAACTTAATATACTAAAACTAACTTAATCCTAATTAATATAAGTACTAATTATATTTAAATTATATATTTTCTGTTTTAGAAATTTGTATTATTTACTTACTGTATAAATATTGCAAAGTTTACATAGTTTTTTACAATAAAATTTTTGGCCTGCTTATTAAAGATCTTATTTCTATTTATACATTTTATATTATTTGGCAATAAATTAAAGAACTTTGGCGCCAGGTAAGTAATATATCTTAAGTGATTAGTTGTGTTGCTATTAGGTACAGCCAATTGTTTATCTATATTCGATCTAGTTTCATATTAATGGTTTACTAATTTTTGTATTGTTACATTTTTATGAGTATATGTACACACAGATAATATATACAAACAACCTATATCACATATGTTGGTATCATATAAAAGTTTGGTTGAATAAAGTCTATTTCTTTTAAATATTACTCGGAGTATGTAGTTTTGAATGACTTGCAAAGGTCCTAATTTGCTTTTATATGATCCTCCCCAAACAATTAACCCATATCTGATCAACAATTCAACAAGAGCTTTATAAACCAACCTTAGCAATCTGCCACAAAGAAACTCTCTTAGTAGGTAAAATTTATGAATTAGGCATCGAATTTTTTTTGTAAGGTATGAAATATGTTGTGACCATTTTAGATGTTGATCAATAAAAATTCCTAAGTATTTAGTTTTTAGGACACCTAATATTTTATCCTCATTATTAATTTCTATTTCGTTAAAATTGGGTCTGTTTGCAATTGTCAGAGAGAAGGCTATGTAGTTGGTTTTGGATGTATTTAAAGAAAGTTTGCATGAATCCAGCCAGTGTTTTACAATATTAATTCCGTCTACCACCCTGTCTCTAGTTTCCTGCTATGATTTCCCATTAAATACCAAGACCGTATCATCTGCGTAAAAGATTATTTTTCCATTTATATCAAGTTTAAGAAGTGAATTTATGTAGGTTATAAAAAGTATAGGTCCAAGAATAGTACCTTGAGGTACCCCTATTTTAATTTTTAATGGTTGGCTAATAGAATTGTTAATTCTTAGATACTGGTCCCTATCAGTTAGATAATTTTTAAAGAGTTCTAAAACCGTACCTTGTATTCCATAATTTGATAATGTATCAAGGAGTCTCTGATGAGGGACAGTATCAAAGGCCTTTGATAAGTCTAAAAAAACTGCTATTGTTTTATTATTTTCATTAAGATTTGTTGTTATTGTTGATATAAGAGAATACATTGCATCTTCCGAACTTAATTTTTCTGTGAATCCATACTGGCTGCTCGATAAAATTTTGTTAATTTTGAAATATTCAGTTAACCTGTCTTTCATGCACTTTTCGAGTATCTTGGCGAAATTGTTGATCAGACTAATGGGACGATAATTTGAAATTTTGTTTTTTTCCCCGCTTTTATAGATTGGTATTATCACTGATTCCTTAAAAAGTTTTGGAATTTTGTTGGATTTAAAAATGATGTTTATGATGTGCGTAAGTGGTTTAACTATTTCTAGGTGAACATGTTTTATAATTGTTGTTGAAATGCAATCTTTTCCTGCTGCGGCACCATTTTTCAAAGATGATATTTGCCTTATAACTTCATTCTCATTGACCGGCCTTAGAAACAATGAAGTTTGCTTTTGATCTTTTAACATAAAAGGATTTTGCTGGCTGGGTATTTTCTTTTCCATCTCTATGCCAATGTTATTAAAACAGTTGTTGCAGTAGTTCACCATAAGAGTGTCATCTGAAAATTTTTTGCCATTCTCATCTACGAATGAGTAGTTGTTAGAGATATTAGATTTGCATTTTGAGTTTGTAGCCTCTGATATTATCTTATACACTTTTTTTATATTATTTTTGTTATTGTTTATAAAAATTATATTTTTGTTTTTTAATTAATTTATTTAATTATTTCTGTACAATTTATATTCCGCATCTAGGTTAGGACTGTATTTTGCTTTTAGCTTCTTTTTGAGCTTGTCTCTATGTTTTATTGATATAACTAGACCTATGGTAATCCATTCTTTAATTTTTTTATGAGTCCTCTTTTTTATTTCATTTTTTGTTGTAGCTTGAGCTAAACTTTCTTTAAATAATTCATAAAAAGAGTTGGTCGCAGTTTCAGGAACCTCTGATTTGAGAACCTCGGACCATTGTTGCTGGGAAATATGGTATTTTAAAGTATTAAAGTCTATTTTGTTGTAGCATTTTGCTCTGTCTTCGTATGTATTTTGTGGATTGTTTGTTTTCTTGCGGCTTATATTTAGCATTACGGGATAACGGTCTGTTACATCTGATTCCAGAATGAAGGAATCTAAAGTTAGATTATTAATTTTATTTTTTATTTGCCTAATAAAAATATGATCAATGCAAGAGGAACTTTCGTACGTTACCCTAGTTGGCTTATTTATATATGAAATGAATCCATTTTGGCCCATAAGCGAAAGATATTCATTTTCTATATTATTGTTATCATTATTATTAATATTAATATTTACATCTCCAATAAATATTTCTATATTTTTATTCAAGGATTCTTCAAAATATTGCTTTAAGTCTTCGATAAATAAATTGTCATTTATAGGGGGTGGTTTATACACCCCAGTTATCCCAAAAGAAAGTCCACAGTGATCCAGTGTAATTCTGCTAATTTTTGTAGATGAGCTATTTAGTTTTTTATGAGTAACATTTATATTCAATGTATCCCTAACAAAGATCAGTAAACCATCATTTTTGTTATAGTCACCCTGATTATAATATGTATTATAGCCTGGAATATTATAAACATCACAAGAGGGTATCTGAAAACATTCACCCAGGATAATAACATCACAGTAATAAAGTTGATACGCTTCCATAAACAGAAGCAATTCTTTTTAACACTTCTGATATTTAGATGCAAAACATTTAGTATTTTATATTTTTTACATATTTCTTTGTTAAGTATATTTTCATCAACTAATCTACCATGCTCCTTTGTACCCGTGTTATCCAATTGTTCGATTATCTCATCTTCTGGAGGCCTAAAAATTAAATATTATAGTCTGTTTTATTTTTAAGAATTTGTACATGATAACTATAACTTGGACAATCTGAGTCAGAAGCAGCATGTAGAATGCTGTGTTGTGTTTTAAACCTGTCATTTGCTTGTATGCAATTAATGTACCTTTTTGATGTTTTTTGACAGGTATCTACACTGTGATTTTGGGCGCAGTATTCACACACCTGATTTTTAACACATTTGTTGTTTCTGTGATAAAATCCTTGGCAGTTGAAGCATCTTGTAATCTTCAAATCTTCATACACCGAGCATCTATTCCATCCTATATGCACTTTTTTATACTTCATAAATTTGTTATAAAGAACTCCTGAGCATTCCGCAAAAATAGTTGAACTAGAGAGTTTTCCTTGTTTTATATATGTCACATTCAATTCATCAGAATCATTTATCCATGTATTTTGGTTTCTTATGCTTTCTTCTATTTCTTTTTGATATATATTGATGATTATATATATGTTATATCCGTTATAGCCACGTGTATTCATTGACCTTCAGTCGCATGGGAACGGATATGGCGATTTCAACATTTCAAGGAATGCATTGCAAGCAGTATTTTCGAGTTGCAGTTCTCACAGCTTGAAGGTGCTGCCTCATCATTTCAAAACATATAAATTAAGCACCAATTGTAAATATTAGTTAGTTCATATCAGATACTGTTATTATGTCAGTTTAAGTTTCAAATTATACGGTTTAAGTTTTATAATTATACAAAGTATTTTTAAGTGAATAAATAATATTTTTAAAAAGTGAATTTTTGAAATAAAAGCGTAACAAATTGGCGCAGTCGGTAGGATTCGTCTAACGTCGGCAGAACAAGGAAGACCTAACTGTTGACGGCGGATCGCAAATCCCTTAACGAAGAAAAGAACCATATCAAGGCGTCCTCACTCAAAGATAGCTGCGGAAGGAACACCTGGTGAAACCCCTGGCAGTCCTAAGAGAACAAGACGACCAATGCTCCTGTTTACGTAAGTGACATTGAATTATCCCGTTTTAAGTGTTGTATTTTATTTTATTTTACTGTTCGATTGTCTATACGTAATTTTTCTACCCTGATTTTAATTTTCGTATATTCTACCCTGAATTTGAAGAAAAGCTAAACCTTTATTTACCAATTTTGTAATTTGAAAAATAGCCTAATATTTTGTGTTTTTATTTTCAAAAAGAATTTTAATTTGTATTTTTATAAAAATTTAAAGCAATTAACAAAATGCCCGAAACACGTTCTCAACAAATCCAACCAACTCAGCCAGCTGCACAGCAAACAACACAAAGTGCTGAAGTAGAAATCGAGCCTTACAGGCTATCCGAAATATTTTCTATAGTGCCTGAATTTGAAGGCGATCAAATCTCCTTAGGTACCTTTTTAAACGCGTGCGATTGTGCCTATAAAATGGCAACAGCGGATCAAAGACTCTTGTTAACGATTCATATAAAAAATAAACTTAAAGGAAGAGCCGCACAATTAGTAAATTCGAGAAATCCAGGAACATATACCGAAATTAAACAACTTTTAAATCTCCCTTTTGGCGACTCAAGGGACTTATCGTCTCTTATACAGGATCTTCAAAGACTCCGTCAAGTTCCCGGCGAGTCCGCCCTTACATTTTATAATCGGTTAAAGTTTTAAATGCAAAAATGCTTTCGAGTATTCAAAAAGCTTCTAACCTCACTAATGATCAAAAAGCTGCACAAAGCAGATTAATTGAAACAATGAGTTTAAATACGCTTTTAACTGGACTAGAACCTCGTCTAGGCCAAATCATTCGTGCAGGAAACCCGGGAGACCTTTTAGAGGCCCACTCCCGCATTAGAAGAGAATTACAGCTCTCCTATTTTGAAAACCAAAAAATAAACAAACCAAATTCTCCGAAACCTCCTCAACCGATTAGGAAACCTTTACCACAAATTATAAAATGTCATAAATGTGGACGCACCGGACACATAGCTCCAGAATGCCGCACACAACCAATGTCCCAACCTGGTTATTCCCAAAATAGTGGTAACGTAAACAACCAAAGACAGTTTCCTTCTTCCAGCCAACCTCATTTTTCTCAGCAAAACAGACCCAACACATTTTCATCTCAATATAGACCTCCTGCAGCTGCCCAACAAAACCAAGCTGCATCCCGTCCTCCTATCATGCAAAGAAACTCAAATTTTTACCCAAACCAACAGAGAGCTCACCACGTAAATTATGATAACCCATATTACGAAGAACCCCAATATTACGAGTATTCTCAAGATGATAGTAACGTCGAAAACCAAGAATACTGTATTCAAAACGACCAAACTTTTACAAGTCATTCCGAAGAATTTGACAGATCAGAATTTCAAAATTTTCCGTCTCCCCTTCACAAGAACCACCCTCCGGACAGCATTACCAAATTGATCGACCCGATGTTGGAACTACAGAGTCAGATTCAGACAATGAATTTAGACGATTTCGACCCCAATGTGAACTTTCCGGAACAAGCGTTCCTTTGAACCCATTTCTTACTGTTAATCCCAAGAACCTGTACTATATTAACGATGCTTCAAATACCTTCAAACTTTTAATCAACACCGGAGCAGGGATATCTATTTTTAAAGAAAACACCGTCAAGAGATTTCCCCATCGGACAGCAGAAAACGTTACTATTCAGGGCATAACAAATCAAAAATTGTCTATATTTGAATCCACCCTTGTCCCTTTTGAGCTAGGTAACCCACATAAAGTGTATATTTATAATCTAGATATCGATTTTGATGGCATCTTAGGACTTGATTTTCTTGAGCATTATGAATGCATAATCGATCTTAAATCAAAAAAATTAATAACCAGTTTTAAAACGATTCCATTGCACAAAGTCGGTGCTATTACAACCCCAAATAATGTCAATAAAAGTGAGATACACAATAAAATTTCTATCGATGCCCGCACAGAGAAAATATTCAAATTAACCTGTAATCTAAAAAATACTGACGTCCTGTTAACGGCTCAGGAAAAAGAAAAGGTTCGTCTACCTAGTGCGATTGTACATGTTAACGAAAACGGCGAATTTATGACTTCTATTTTAAACGCAAACGCCATCCCGATATCCATAGATTTTTCCGATCTTTCTATAGAGCCATTCACGTCAAGCGACGTCATACTAAACTTAAATACTCAAGATGATTATGCGTCCGACCAAATTGATAGAGTACAAATAATCCGAAATGAGCTAAGAACGGAACATCTTAACTCCGAAGAAAAGGAGATGATCACAAACCTCTGTTTAGAATACTCTGACATATTTTATATTGAGGGTGATAAGCTAACGTTCACCAATGAAATCAAACATGTAATAGAGACTAACAACGCAAAGCCTGTATTCACGAAATCTTATAGGTATCCTCAGATACACAAAGAAGAGGTGAAAACACAAATAGGAAAAATGTTAGAACAAGGAATTATCCGGCCCTCTATCTCACCGTGGTCTGCACCGGTGTGGGTGGTACCCAAAAAACTCGATGCATCCGGGAAACAAAAGTGGCGTGTAGTTATACACTACAGAAAGCTGAATGATCTTAGTATTGACGATTAATACCCTTTGCCAAATATTTCAGATTTATTGGACCAACTTGGTAAATGTCAATATTTCTCGACGCTTGATCTCGCGTCCGGCTTTCATCAAATTGAGATCACTCCCGATGACATACCTAAAACAGCATTTTCAGTCGATAACGGACACTATGAATTCGTCCGACTGCCATTCGGACGAATTCACGTTCAGCGTGTCATGGACAACATTCTTTTGGGCATCCAAAACGAGCGTTGCCTTGTATACATGGACCATATAATCGTCTACTCGCCCACCATACATGAACATATAGACCAACTAAAGGAAGTTTTTAAACGTCTCCGAAATGCAAATCTTAAAATCCAACCCGATAACTGTGAGTTCTTGAGAAAGGAAGTTGCTTATCTGGGACATCTTGTCACGAAAGATGGTGTAAAACCCAATCCCTCAAAAGTAGAATGCATTAAAAACTTCCCAGAACTAAAAAATGCAAAGGACATTAAGTCTTTCCTGGGATTAGCGGGATATTACCGCAGATTCATCCCGAACTTCGCAAAAGTGTCCAAACCTTTAACCCAACTCCTAAAAAAGGACGTCCCATTTCTCTTTGATTCTGAATGCAAAAAGTCATTCGAAGAACTAAAGAAAGCCCTAATTACAGACCCCATTCTCATCTACCCTAATTTTGAGGAAACCTTCCTCCTGACTACAGACGCAAGCGCATTCGCAATAGGCGCTGTGCTGTCACAAGGGCCAGTCGGAAAAGATCTACCAATAGCTTTCGCATCTAGAACACTTTGTAGCGCAGAAACTAAATACTCCACCATCGAAAGGGAGCTACTGGCAATTGTATGGGCCGTAAAACATTTCCGCCCTTATCTTTTTGGACGAAAGTTTACACTTATTACGGACCACCGGCCATTAACCTGGCTCTTTTCGATTAAGGACCCTGGTAGTAGGCTTGCTCGCTGGCGTCTAAAATTAGAAGAGTACAACTATAAAATCGAACATAAGCCCGTAAAGATAAACAAAAATGCAGACGCCCTATCCCGAATAAAGATTAATTACTTCCAAAAATGCGCAAATTTCCAATCAAAATGTGCCATTTTTGCCGCTAACGAAAATGATAGCGAAAATGACGACCAAAGCCAACCAGACCCAAATGCCGTCGAAATAGACGACGAACACATCACACAAGAATATAACAAATTTGTAGATCTCTACCAAACGAGATCAATAATTGACTATTCCAAAGTCGAATTCTCAAATTCGCAGCTTTTAGATAAATCGCATAAATTAATTATTACCTTTTTCTGGCAAAACAAACTAGAGGAAATGCATTACAAAATAATCGAGGATATCTTCGAAGAAAACATTCATTTTGAAAACATGAGCGTTAACATTGCCTCTAGCAAAACTGTAAAAGATAGAAAATACTTTATTATCCCAATACCATTCGACCCGGAAATTGTAGCCCAACACCTGTTCTATGTTCTATTTAAGGCCCAAAATGAATTCGATCCCTCTAAAACATTTTATGTAGAAAATAATTTAGCACTGCCCATTCTCGAAATGTTCTCATTTATCTTTGCCGATAAAGAGATAAAACTTAAAATCTGTCAAAATGTTGTAAGATCCCCAGACGCTGACGAAATTCCCCAAATTCTAGAACACTACCATTCAGGCAAAACTAATTTGCATCGGGGAATAAACGAGACAGTCAGGCGCATAAGAGAAAAGTATAATTGGCCGAACTTAACAAAAGATGTTGAAAAATTAATTAAAGCCTGCGAAATATGTCAGAAGGTGAAAATATGTCGGAAAAATTTAAGTACACCACTCGTTATAACGGAGACCCCAAAAACCCCATTTGAAAGAGTAAACATTGATATCTTCGAATATCCAACCAGATATTACGCACTCACAGTTCGAGACGAACTTACGAAGTTCACGCAAGCCTACCCAATAGACGACAAAAAAGCGTCAACGATTGTAAATACCCTATTAGTATTTTTCCAGCATTATGGAACACCCCTAAGAATACATTGTGACTATGGGCGTGAATTTGATAACTCGTTAGTTAAAGACCTTTGTGAATTGTTTAATACAAAACTAACATTCTCTAGTGTAAATCATCCCCAGTCTAATGGGTCCATCGAAAGGTTCCATGCAACCTTATCAGAAATGATTAGAGCGAACGTAGCAGAAAACCCTACAGAACATCCGTTTAATGTATTACCCTACGCGGTAATCTGTTATAATAATACTAAAAATAAAACACACGGGTTTACTCCGTTTGAACTCATTTTCGGTCACACGTCAAGTAGGCCACCTGAAACATTATACAATCAGGAAAAATTAATATCGAAATACATACGAGATCTTAATAACCGCATGGAATATTATTACAAAATCGCTAGGGCAAAAACAGAAAGACAAAAAGAAAAAGCAAAAGTCAGGTTTGACGAACACGTATCTCCTATCCCCGAATACAAAGTTGGCGATAAGGTATACGTCAAAGAGTCACAAATAAAATCAAAATCCGAAAACAAATTTAATGGTCCTTTTGAAATTACACAAGTGTTTCAAAATTCCGCCATTCTTCTTAATCCTCGGACAAATCAGTCATCTAAAGTCAACTTCGATAGGCTAAAACCCTATTTTGAATAAGAATATTCTTCTTTGCAGATTCCTCGGGCTGCTCTCGGCAGGCCTGTCCCAATTTTCCATAACACCTATCAACAACACACTCGGAATATTCTTCCATGAAGAAGGTTCTGTCAAAGTGTCAAACGACAAATGGACACTCCTCATGTATAAAGATCTTTCTTACATAAAAGAAGCTATCGTGAATAACGATAAAATCCTAGAAGGATTACTAGACGGCTTCATAAACGTTGACTCGCCTAGAATGATATCTTTCAGATCCGAAATACAAACACACGTTAGCCTGCTTAATCAAATATCCGATTCTGTCAATTTAAAATATAAAGAAATAATCGCAGATACGAAAAAATATAGTCACAGGGAGAGGCGCGGAATATTTAACGGAATTGGCACGGTCTGGAAATCCATAACTGGAAACCTCGATGCCTCAGATGGTGAATATTTCAATGAATGTATTGATAGTCAACCAAGACGAAAGACATATCGAGAACCTCCTTAAAAATCAGATATCGGTTACTACTTCAGTCATAAAAACTTTTAACGCATCAATACAAAAACTTCAAATAGACGAAGAAACATTTAACCGAGACATAATCGAAATCCATAAATCGATAATAGACATATCTGATGACCTTGCATTTTACGATGCTCAAATAAGAACATTAGACTTATGTGAATCATTAATGGAGAGTTACTCCTTTCTAGAAAACTTTCTTAACGACGCTCTAAATGCTATATCATTCGCTAGACTAAATATTTTACATAGCTCAATAATAACCCCAGGAGATCTGATTAGTTCCCTTCAAGAAATTTCACAATCTCTTAGAAAAAATAATCTACCTCTACCTGTGTACTCTTCAACACTCGCACAATACGTTGAGATTATCGAACTTGAGGCATATCAATCAGACACTAAAGTAGTGTTTATTTTAAAAATACCTTTAGTAAATCCTGAAAGCTATACCTTATATCATCTTTATCCAATACCTGTGTTGGATAATCGAACAGAATTTCACCATATAATTCCTACAACACAAAAATATATAGCGCGAGACGATGATTCAATATTATACGTTTCTTTTCAAAACCTAGAAGGCTGTAAATCAATAGGACGAAACCAAAAGATCTGTTCAGATGTTCTACCCTACCCAATAGACAGCGAAGCGATTTGTGAAGCTCAGCTCCTTAGAGGACCAAACCAGTTACCTAAGACATGTCAAGTATCAATTCTTCTGGCAAAAGGATACAACGTCAAAGGTATCGACCTAAACTTTTGGTTGATTACTGTGTCAGATCCATTACCAGTTACTATCAAATGTGAAGGAAGAGAAGTCAAGACGAACATTATCAATGTCAATTCCCTCCTTAAACTTCAACCGTATTGTAACGCCTTTATAGGGAGCACACGCGTTCACGCCTAGGCAATCATCGACAAGTATCAAAACGTTACTTACAAAAGCCACCCAGTTTTGATCCCATACAAGTGCTGCCAACACATCTCATCGAAGCTTTATATCCCAGACCTCAAACCTCTAAAACTGAACAAGATAGATGTAGAAGATCTCAATATTGCTCAGCACAAACTAGACCAATATTCAGAAGAACTGGACAAACTAATAAACCAACCTTTTGTCTACAAACACTTGTCTTGGTTCACAATCATCACAATAGTACTTCTAGCCAGCCTACTCGTCCTGTACATATTATGTAAGTGTCGTCGTAAGAGACTACCCAGCATCACCATGGCTCCACTAGATGATGGTTCACCACCTCCGCCCAGACCACTGCAGCGAAAGACAGTCAAGAGCAGACTAAGCAGTATTCTTGCGAGAGGACGGCCAGCTATCCATCCCCAAGCCGAAGAAGAAGACGAAGACGAAGACGAACTTTAAGTGATTTTACAAAAGTTAAAACATTGTATTAACTTTTGACTAAAAGGAGGAGTTGTTATATCCGTTATAGCCACGTGTATTCATTGACCTTCAGTCGCATGGGAACGGATATGGCGATTTCAACATTTCAAGGAATGCATTGCAAGCAGTATTTTCGAGTTGCAGTTCTCACAGCTTGAAGGTGCTGCCTCATCATTTCAAAACATATAAATTAAGCACCAATTGTAAATATTAGTTAGTTCATATCAGATACTGTTATTATGTCAGTTTAAGTTTCAAATTATACGGTTTAAGTTTTATAATTATACAAAGTATTTTTAAGTGAATAAATAATATTTTTAAAAAGTGAATTTTTGAAATAAAAGTGTAATATATATATATATATATATATATATATATATATATATATATATATATATATATATATATATATATATATATATATATATATATATATATATATATATATATATATATATATATATATATATATATATATATATATATATATATATATATATATATATATAAATATATATATATATATATATAAATATATATATATATATATATATATATATATATATATATATATATATATATACATATGTGTTTTCATTCTGGGTGTACATCCTCTGCTATTGTTGTTCTCAAAAGAACAGTTTTGCTGTTTTTTACTGAGATTTTACTAGGCCAGAAGTTATCAAAGGCTTTAGGTTTTTTGTCCTTGCAGTTACTATGATTTTTTCATGTGAAGATTTAATGGCATACTTTAATTTGTTATTAAAAAATTCATATACAGATTCACTTTGGTTTTTGTCATACACATCATCCCATCGAGTTTTCTCTAATATTTGCTTTAATTTATTATAGTTGAGATGCATGCAATATATATATATATATATATATATATATATATATATATTTTTTATATATATATATAATATTTTTATATATATATATATATATATATATATATATATATATATATATATATATATATATATATATATATATATATATATATATATATATATATTTGTTAATTATTTTCTTGGGCATAGGTTAACTCATTGAGAAGCAAAACTACAATTTAATCGATTATGATCTTAAACCCAAACTCTGTACAGCAATAAAAATCAAAGTAAATATAAAAAAAAAATAAAAAATTTGTCTCGTTTTTATCTACCAGAATTCCAGACGTGTCGAAATTATTGCAATCGCAAAACATTCATTACACATGACATGTTTCCAAGGTACGCACTCTGTATAATATTAATGTTGTTTTAAATGTATTTTTGTGTTCATAATCATAGTTTGTTTTAAATGTAATGTTTTTTTGAGTGATGTTTTTTCAATAAAGTTTTAACTAATTTAAGTACTAGCTATACATGTTCTTATCGTAGAAAATTAAATATCTTGAAAAAGCTCAATATAATGAGCGAAACGTCAATTAAATTGTAGTTTTGCTTCTCAATGAGTTAACCTATGCCCAAGAAAATAATTAACAAAATATTTATATATGGTTAAAGAAAAAAAAACACGAAATATATATATATATATATATATATATATATATATATATATATATATATATATATATATATATATATATATATATATATGTGTTTTCATTCCGGGTGTACATCCGTTCACTACTGTCGTTCTGAAAAGAACAGTTTAGCTGACGTTACAGACTTACAGTCTCTATTCGGACATGAGAAAGGAAGCTTCAAAAATGCCAAATGGGATTTTGGCGAAACATCAGCAAAACTGTTCTTTTCAGAACAGTAGTGAACGGATGTACACTCGGAATGAAAACACATTGTATTTTTCCATCCGTGAAGGACTAAAAATCAACATGACTGAATATATATATGTGTGAATATAAAAGGAATGCATACGATTTTGTATGATTGTAAATGACTGAACATTGCTGTGTCCAATGCACAATGCTGTGTGTGATTGCAGACTCCTGCATATAAGACTGCAGGTCCTGTATTAGTAAAACACCCCTCGAGTTATAGTGAGTTTGTGCCTGAATTGTTTGACCCAATGGTTCTCCTCTTAGAGGACATTTTTTATTAAATAAATAAATTTGCTTTTTCAATATCTGATAAGTTTAAAAAAAATTGTAAACATGCTACGGTTAATATCTTCTAAACTGATTTATACACATACTTTTGTTTAACTGCTACTACATACATCCTAGGATATTTTTCTTGACTATAAACTACTTTATTACTTAATTAAAAAACAAAAAAAAAAGGAAATTTATATAAACTCTGCGATACTAAAAAAAAAAATAATAAAACAACTACAGTACCTTCCATTACTTTTGTTCTGCATTTGCCTCAAGGTAGTTCGCATTACAGTGGATGCAGTCCGCCTTTCTTGTAGCCTTGTGTCCTCCCTTAATTCTTCATTTCGAAAATAATCAAACTGATTTTGACTATTTGGTGGCAACTGTACGTGATAAGGACCTATAGTTTGTGTGGATTTACTAGGAAGTGTGAGAGAGGTATTATTATTACTTGGTCTCTCTTTAGGTATTAAAACTGATGAAGGACTTTTAAGAACAGTACTAGTAGCATTCTTTATACTTTGCGGTAATTTTTGATTGCAATATAAGATTATTGCTTTGGAATATATCATTATCTTTACTTAATACCTTGCTCATTAATAATTTATTATTTTCTTTTGATTTAATAGCTTTTTTTATAGTCACGGTTTCTTTCACAGGACTTACAGAGAGTGTATTTATGCTGCGTCCAGTATTATTAGTGCCAATCTGATTTTTTGTACTTGTTCCTTCATCTCCCACATCTCTAACAATTATTTGTAAATTGTCATTATTTTCAATTATTTTATGTGATATTCTCTTTACTCTTGGCTTTTTCATTTGAGCTTTTTTTAACCTCAGTAAATTTTGCAATTTTTTATATTCTTCCCTTTTATTTGCAGGCAAAAATTTAAGTGCTGATTTTTCCAGCTCAGGTATCTTTTGTATTTTAGACTTTTCAGGGGTCGTATTTAAAGCTGTACCTCTAGAAATACGTGTAACTTTTTGAAATATTTGTGGTTTGCTTTCCTTTGAGGTTTCCCTTTTGACAGTGGTTGTAATAGGAACTCTATTGTCAGGCTCCAAAGTTTTACTGACTTCTACAATTTTACTATTAGCAGTATTAACAGTTGTGAGTTCAGATTCTACTTTAGCCCTCTGCTCCCTTAAAAACTTTTCTACAGAATTTTCGATTGCACTCTCTATATTATTTACTACTTTGTTAACAATATTTTTTACATTTGCATTTTCTATCACAGTTTCTAAATTTTTGACACAGTTGCTGGTCTCAGGCTCATTACTATTATCTTTTTTAGGTTTCTTTGGTGACTTTTCAGGACTGCTTAGATCCCAGTCTGAATCTGAGTCTGAATTTACATTTATAATTAATGGTTTCACTGGAGGCATTTTTATGGGCTTTGTATTTACAAGTTTTGTATTTCTGACTTTGTTAGTATTTGAAGCTTTATTTATTATCTTTTTTTCAATATTTAATACTCTTCTGACATTATTGTTTATCTTAAATTGATTTTTTTTCATTTTGTCCAAAACTATTTTTTTTTCATTCGGCATTACTATTTTTGTTTCTATATTATCTGTTATTAGTTGAGAAGGTTTAGGTTCTATTCTTGTAATTTTTTTTGACATAGAAGCAAGCAAAAGAGCTCTTAAAACATCCTCATCTTCATCAGGTGAAGAAGGTATATTATTTTTTGACTCATTACTTGTTTCAGGTGATGTTTGTGAACTTTCAGTCTTATTGTCAATTAAAGTTTTCTTGCTCTGATTTTCTTCAGAGTTGTTGCTTGTGTTTTCTTTATTTGTATCATCTGAGGAAACCACATCTGCAGTTTCTTTTTTTCGTTTTTTTCTGTTGGCAAATTTGTTGTTAATTGCTGTTTTCAATGCTTCTATCCTAAGTTGTATTAATTCACTATCTATCTCCTCATTTTTTGTTTGCTCTGAAACACCTTCAACATTTTCTGGGCCACTATCATTATTTTCTGGAGCACTGGGAGTATTTTCTGAACCACTTGCAAGGATCTCTACACAACTGCTTGTATCTTGTTCAACAAGATCAATAATTACTACTGGAGATTCTGTGGGGTTTTCACTAGTTGGTATATTACTATCTAAACAATTTTGTTCAGGTTTAACTCTATCTAACTCAGGTTCACTACCACTTTTTACCATAGCTCGTAATCGACTCCTTAAACTGTTTCTATGAGCTTCTGCTACATCCACATGTACAGCTGCCTTTAACTGAAACTTTAACTTCCTATTTACCATTGTTTCATTGTCACTGCTGTCAGAGTCAACAGTTTTTCTCCGACTTCTTTTTTGTCTTCTGGCATATCTTTGACTGTAACTTTTCCTTCGCTTTCGACGTTTTTCCACAGGGGGCTCCTGACGTTTTTCCACAGGCGGTTCATCCAAGTCGGTTACACTGCTTAAAGACAAAGCGTGTAAGTGGTCACTACGAGAAAGAGACTTACCATTGCTGGGGGTAAAAATCATAGATTCATCTGATATGTCTTCTAATTCGTCCGATACGATTTCGCCCTCCTCGGGGCCATCGTCGGGGCCCTTAGAGTTACTTTTTAAAGAAGTCATTTCAAATATCTAAACTAAAGAAAATCGATTGCTTCACGAAAATTAAAATTACAGATTACAGTATGACATATGATGATACAGGTGATACTGACAGATGACAGTTGAATTGATTTCTTGAAAATGGTCTGTATTTTACGCTTTTTTAGTACAATTGTAAAAATCATAAAGAGAATATTGTTGAAACCAAACAGCAGTTTAAAATTTAATTAATAGGAAAATTATGAGGATACATTAATCAAAGAAATAATAGGAAATGTTCCAGTAGCAACGCAGCAACATATAAAATTTTATTTTTATGGAGAACGGATGACGTCATAATATGCCAATAGATATATAATGTAAAAAATATTTCTTTACAATAAATTGAATCCAATGATTCTCCTACATTAGACACCTACCTAAATATGACTTATATTATAGGCCTCTATATAAAAAACTTTTAGATACCGGTTTCCTGTGAACCTGTATTTTCTTTTCTAAATAGATAGTGCATAGCGTTTTGAAGACTAGATTTACCTAAAGACTGTTAACGATTATATACTGATATGTGTAATATAGTTTCTCGATCATCACATTATACATAATATGCTTTCCTGTAATATAGGTAGGTCCAAATCCGATAGGATTTAAAATGCAATACTAAGAAGAGCGTTCTTAAAACTTGATGACCATTTTGTTCAGCTACGTAAATACTTTCAATAGTTCCTTTATGGTTGTCTAACGGACATTTTTTATAATTTTTCCTTTAAAAACTTCATATTTAGGATTTAAGTTACACAAATATTTTTACATATTTTACAGTCTCTTTTGATCATGTCTTACGATCCAACAGTTAACCCCTTAGAGATACAAGATAGATATAAGTCGTACAAGTAGCGGAAAACCGATTTAAAAGCCGTGGAAGACATCAACAAACTCTCCTTGAAACAAAAGAAATTGTGCTACAAAAAAGAGGCACGTTCCAGAAAAACAAGGCTCAATCGCAGCCCGCAATCAATCTACTGACAAAATATTGGAAAGGGCCACGAAAATTCATGCCGACATTCTGAAGTTAGAAATAATCGAACATTCCTACTCCTCTATGAAGTATTATGACAAACAAACAAAAAATATCTCCGAGACTGTAAGAAAGCTGACATTAATGACTCGGGCTGGGGCTTATATTCAAACATTGATGCTTTTTTTTCATTCAATTACCCGAAAGAAATCTTCAGTCTTGGAATCATACACCATCGGCAGCTGTGAGCTGTGGGTAAATTGAAAATTCAATGAATGACCTGGCAGTGCCGCTAGACCTATGCTTAAAAATTCCCTAGAATCCGCTAGTTTCAATATTAGCCAAAACCTGGTATACCCGCATATATTATGTTTTAAAAAATACAAATAAAAAAACGTATTTATATATAGCAAATCTTAAACTTACGTAGAAAGAAAAACAAAAGTCCAGATCAAATTTTATACTTACTGACTATTTCTTTCATAATTTGGACGAAACTTACCTTTATTCTAAACCCAATGAGGTTAATTCGTCAACTTTATCTATTGCAATAAATGATTTTATTTCACTTAAAAATCTACTCTATTATAGAAATCAAATATTAAAGACTTTGTGCTTTCTGTACTTCCCCGGACTTTCTGCCCAATTGTGATTAACCGTTTGTTAGATACATTTTTTGAAATATGGGTTATAAACAGGTATATTTAGTTCCAACCACAAAAAATATTACCCATTTTTGTACCACAATGTGTACTTCCTTTTGACGTTTTGTTTTTGTTGGTTAGTTTTTACGTTAAGCGTTTCCGGGATTTCCGTTGTATTTCAGGCGTAAACGGCCCGAACAAAATTGTGCCAGTGACGGACTTAGCAATTTGCCAATATGGGAAAGTAAAGAATATTGAATTAAATAATAAATTGGAAACCTACGATGACCAATCATTTTAAAATTTTATATCTGAGGATGCTAAAATTCTTAGTTTGCTAAATATTCCCTATTTTCTTATTGTTTTAAAAACAACCCTAAAAACTAGGGATATTTTTCCTAGGTTGGCAACACTCTGATTTGGGCGTTTTGTTTGACAGCGAGTTGAGATCTGTGCTGTACAGTATGTTAACAGGGTCACTGCAAATACATTAATTAGGATGTCGGGTTTTATCAGACGGCAGTGCTCTGACTTTAGGAGCGTGGAAGTATTGAAGTTGCTGTATATTTTATCGCGCATATCGAAAGAGTTCAAATGAAGTTTGTCAGCGTAATGCTTTTTAAATTTAATATCAATAGATCGCTTGATGAGACTATCCCTATCATTTGGCCACAATCTCCTCATCGATCGGATTGATTGTCCTGTTCGGTTGGCTTTATTTACTTTTAAAGTACCTTCCTGTAGAACAAGACAGCTAGAAACTTTTCCCTTGAATTACAGTCGTAGTGATACTGATAAGAATAAGGTTATACATCGATTTGCTATAATAAATATCTACCATTCGATTTCAATCAAAACTGCAGCGCAATAAGATTCAACACATCGATAAAGTTAGCTTTGAGTTCCCGACCATCTCTACTGACATTTTCATAATGTTATTGTACTACTTGGGATACTGTAATGGTACTTGTTTAGATAAATAATATAAATACATTTCCAAGTCAGAAAAGCTGCAATTTCTGAAAACACATCTCCAAGATGATCCCTAAAATTTAGTTAAATATCTAAGTATTATTGAGAATAACTATGAAAAGGGAATTGCTGAAATACCGCTACCAGAAGAACCGCTTCCCAGAAGAACCGCTTCATCATCTCCAAAATGCTTGACAGAATAATAAATGTCCCAACAATCATCCAGGAATCAGCAGAGAAGATAAAACACCTACATGGCATAACCAGTGATTGCCTAGAAGTAATAAACAACTTGGGCTACAGGGGGGACAAACAACTTACTTTATCAACAAAACTCCGAATGTATGAAAGAATACCTGCAACAGGGCCACATGAAGAAAGTACCGATCCATGAAATAAACAAAAGAAAATACAATCTTCCGCATCAAGCAATTACACGAGAAAATGATAGAACAATGCTAAGAGTAGTGTCCGATGCCTGATGGAGAACAAACAAATACCGTAAGTCTAAATGAGATTCATGTGGCAAAAGCACCGTATCGCATTTATCGCCACATAAAAATTAATGCAGCAGACCAGCCATATTAACGTATTATTTGGAGATTCAACCAATTACAACCAATGCAAGAATTTGATTTTAAAACAGTGATTTACGGAACACCACCTGCCTCGTTCCTAGCTATACGAATACTTCACTAGCTCGCACAAGATGAAAAAAGCAATTCTCCAGAAGAAACAAAAATATTACAACAAGATTTCTATGTTGTCGATATTCTCTTAAGTGCCAAGAACCTAGCAAAAGCAAAATAGCTTCAAAACGACTGTCCGCTCAAAGCAGGCGGATTTTCGTTGAGAAAATGATCCAACAATTCAAGAGAACTCCTGAGGCAAATCCCAGATGCAATGAAAGAAAAAATGAATGTTGACATTATAGAAGAATAAAAAAAACTATAGGAATTCTCAAGTCTTCAATACACGACTTATTTCTTTCGTTTTCAAAATAAAAAAGCCAACAGTGTAAATTTCAACATCAATCTTCATTGATATTAAGGATAATAATTATTGTCTTAATTGATAATATGGAATTAATATTCGGATCGAATCTCGTTTTCTTCAGTAGGAATTTTTTAGTGCTTTGTTGCAAACTGTTTAAAAACTGAAGATTCGAGTTGTATCAAAGTAAATGTTCTTATTTTTCCCAACGCAGCTTCAAACCTTCGGTTTGGCGGCTTTAGAGTGGCGCCCGCGTACGTTGTACGCGTGCTTACGAGGGCCCTGTTAAAACAATCAGTTTGATATAAGGTGCTGGTGAAAAAACAAGTTTTAACAGTTAAAACAAAACAATAAAACTACATGTAACAAAAATCTATAAAAACTACTGGATATGAGCACATTATTTTCGATACATTTTTCATATATCCTAATTGCTTGGTAAATCGAATTTAGAAGATTGCTAGGCGGTTGCTTTAGCTCTCTAATGTCAATAAACTCTGAAATTTTATTTAGGAGAGGCTCTAAATATCTATTACCCGTTCTTTCTATTAAACTACACAACATGTAAGGTGACTAGTATCCTTGCTGATTGACTTCTCATACGTGGTGTTTTGTCGATTACTTCCTTTTCTTGTTGTAAAGGAGCTTTCATCCGTCCAGTATATTTTTCAAACACTCGTTCTTCGGGGTCTTCTTCGTCAATTCTGTCAGTCAAACGACTATTACAGCTTTTGTTTCATCGATGTGAACTTTAACTGGGGGTTGAAATAGTGAACTCAATGTGTGGGGGAAAAGGAATTAACCTATTGTGTTGCTAATTCATGTGTAAGAAATCTTTAGGCAGTTTAAATTTGTGATTAGATTTTGTTATAACATGAGATTTTTGAATTAAACTGTTGGTGGAATAATTTGCTTTGTTAAAGTATTTTACGTTCAGTTTGCTAATAAAACCTCTCAAGGTGTCCATCTTAAGATCTCTATGAATTATAGAGGATCTGACAAATCTGCTTGTATTAAGCATTGCTCTAAGGGCATGATTTTGAACAGATTGTAATCTTCTAGTTTGGTTTTGGTGATGTCCCCCAGGTGGGACAGCCGTAAGAAAGAATTGGACGAATGTGTAACTGTAATGGTTTTAATTTTATTGTTAAGCTCGCTCTTTTTATCCAAAAAGATGACATAGTAAGCCATAGGCTCTTTTTGCTTTTTTAGTAGCATAAGTGGTATTTTTTGACCATCTTAGTCTCCGGTCAAAAATTATACCTAGGTATTTGGCTTAGTTTTGTTAATTAATTTCAACATTTTTAATTTTAATTTTAGCTGGGTTGAGGAGTCTAAATGTCTGGGTAAAAAGAACAGCTTGTGTTTTAATTATTTTTTTCCCTATATCTATTTAAAAATACCCTACAAAATTCTAATCCCCGCAGGTAATGCTCCTCAGTAGATTTCTGAGTGTTTCTAAACTTATAAGCTCCGTATTTATATTTAATTAATGCCTTGATGTTCGAACCATGGGAAATACTCGTTTCCCTATTAACATTATTAAATGACATTTTAGGACTCATTTCATAATATCCTAAAATACACACTTTTTTAACATTTTGGATTCATTTTCTATGGAGTCTAATAAACTTTTCTTTTAAAACGAACACGGCGATTTGGAAAACTTCTTACATATTCTCTGCGTGCTAAATTGGGCTTTTATTATTAAGCACTACTTTTCTATTTACAGCCATATGGAAATTATAGACAAATCTCAATAATACATATATCCTACAAAATAAGAAGATTGATACCCATATATATATTTTTGTATTTTAAGATAATATCGATTTTTGACACCTTTACAAAAGGAGGAGGTTGGTGAGGTTATCACTTCAAAACAAAAAAAGAAGCAAATGTAGTTATTATTATATATTATTTATTAAACATCATTTTTAACAAATATAATTTCATACAGGTAAACAGGTGCTTTTGTTCTAAATAAAACCCTTAACTAAAAATATTGTCTACCATTGGCTTAGGAAAATCAGTGATATACAAGGGATATATGGTACAAATTTTACCTACCTGCTAACCTAACACCCCTAACCTAAAAAGTTATTGGCAATTGTTAATAACAATAACGTTATTTCAGGCTTAAAGAAAAATTGGCATTTCACCACTATCATTAGGATTATGGATTATTTTCATGTTTAACAAGTTGGTGACTCTTGCGCCATAGAACATGGTTGAACAATGACGTCACCAGTGTTACCTTAAGTAAATTGCTGTTACTAGACTCACCGCTAGCATTTAAAGTTAATAGCTCGATCCTACGTCATAAGTCATTGCATCTATATTTAGCAAAACACGTATCAGCAGTTACCTATTTTATTTTCTTTTAAATTTAATTCTTTATCTACGTCTTTATTATTTGCAAATTAAGGGAAATTCCACTTCGAAAAGAAAATATTTACAAAAATATAAAAGATATATTTTGTTTACATTAATGTCATGAAATACGAAATACTATCACAGTTTCGGTTTATTGAGTCCCAATTTTGTGGTAATAATGTCAAATGCCTCAAGGCTGTACACAACATAATCTGGTTTACATTTATCTTCGTACTTCCAGTTTTGCAAGTCTTCTTTCGATATGTAACCCGTCAAAGATAATAGCTTTTGGTATCCATGATTCGTTGCAAAGGCCATATCTGTTACAGGACTGAAAAAAAAACTGAAATATCAAATGTTACTCGAAATTATGTGAAACTGAAAATTTTTTCATGCAAAATGAATAATATCTTTGAAACAAGGAAATTCAAATCAAATGTATTTAAATTTTATAACAGAGTATACGAAAGTCCACAGTTTTTTAATACACAAAAATCGGTAAATCCGCCTTTACTCACAACTACCCTCGTATAGAAATACTTACAATACACAGTCTGTATAAGCATATTATTTGGTAATTGTTTTATACAAATGTCAAAAACTCTAATTCATATATTTCTTGTTAAGTTTTTAATTAATTTATCATTTTTTTGTCTCCGTTTTTGAATGCCGTCAAGTGGGGTAACTTCGGATGAATTATGAAGTTTTTCAGGATACAAAAAAGCAGAAGGTGAAAAAAATATTAAAAAAATTAATCTATATTCTTTGATACCATCTTTACATATATTTCTCATAAAAAATATTTAAAATGAAGGAAAGTATTTTCAATATTTAGTGTCCGAATTACCCCGCCCTGGAGAGGTAATTTCGAATAGCACCATGTAAATTGAAATAACCTCGTGCGTTTAGTAAATTCGGCCACTACAAATATTAAAATCAGGCATTTCTAGCGGCTTTTTATATATAAAAAACAATATTTTGACATTTTGAAAACACGTTTATTGACCAGAAAATACAAACTTAGTCTATTTTTGCATTAAGTTAACTCAAAAATTAAAGTTTTGATATTAGTAATATCTTTTTAAGACATATCATGTATATTCACGTATACCTTGACTATGGGTATTTGCTACTAAAGCTTGCCTGGACAATATTTTTCGATTCCGAGTTTTAATAAACCTCCGTAACCAAATATGTTCGATACGAAGGTCAAGAATATTTAACATATGGTGAAGGTGCCATACCTGACAAGTGGTTGAAGCAACCATATGTGATTACAAAATATGTTTCTATATGAATTTACAAAATATGTTCTTATCTTGCTGCTCTCTTTTTTGTTCTCAAACATTTAACATAAACATCGTTTTCAAAAATCTCAATATATTTTATTTTTCCCGGAAATCTCGAATCATACTACAATAAACTTATCTGGCAGAAATATATCACATTTTTCAGTTTTATTATTAGTAGGGTTCTATCACTTTTTCTACTAGTGGAGGCCTGGTTGCTGTTCTTCGTATTCCAAAATATCTTCAGGATTATCACTAGAAATGTCAGAATCACTGTTGGTAAAAATTAAGTCAGGTTATTCAGGACCATTTTCACTATCAGCAATTTCATTCCCAGAAACAATGTTTAATTTTCTTCCTCGATTTTTTCTTCGTACTTCCAGCGTTGTCTAGGAAACCGACGAAAGCTGACGTCCAAGAGGTCTCAGCATTTGCGGTTTGTGCAGACACACGGGAGGTAATTTTTCAAAACTCGTTCTCTATCCACGAATATAAGCCCTGACGCTAAAAATCCCGCTTTTATATTTTTTCAACATCCGCTACCACTTTTTGTAATGTTTCGTGCAGAAGTCTATGGAATTCGTTCTTTGGGAATATATAGTTCCATTTTTTCTATTCTGATAAATCTCCTCTCCAAGCGTTCTTAAGTAGATGAAAGAACCCTACATCCAAAGGTTGACACAAGTGTGTTGAATTCGGCCGAAGCAAAATAAATTGTGAAATTTTTTATACATTTTTTTACGACCACCCTAGAAACATGACTGGATAGATTATCTCATGTAAGGATATTTGTTCCATCCAGTGTTCTAACCTACGGGAGAGCTAGTTTTCTTAACCAATCTTCAAAAATGGTTTGGTTGAACCAGCCGTTTTCGTTTCGGTTATATGCTGTACCAGGAGGACCATTCTCAAGCCAAGTAGGACTTAGTAGGATATAATGCTTTATACACAACATAAGTTGCTAACATTTTATCTGAAACACAAGTTGCCATCATTATTGATACACTTGCCTTTGAGGATTCCATGATCCTATCTGCATGTTTTGAATCTCGTTTGACTAGAACCTTTTTTTTCTGGGATCGTCCGAAAAATTCGTTTCATCGTAGTTTGCTGTGGGAACACCTTCCAAAGATTCTTAGTCCTTCACGGATGGAAAAATACAATGTGTTTTCATTCCGGATGTACATCCGTTTACTACTGTCGTTCTGAAAAGAACAGTTTTGGTGACGTTTCGCCAAAATCACATTTGGTATTTTCGAAGCTTTCTTTCTCGCGTCCGAATAGAGACTAAAGTTTTGGTGACTGCGACGCTTCCTTTTATACCCCCACCGGGGCCGAAGATTATATTTGCGCGGCCGTTGGTCGTTATTTATGTTTTCCGGATGGTGCTGATGTTGTTGCGCTTGATTTTTTGCGACTTTAGATTTGTCAATTATTGTCTTCAATACTGTTGGTAGTTTTAATGATTCGTCCCTTTTATTCAAATCACCTTGTTTTTCAATTTCTCTGGCTTCTCGGCTTATTTTGATCTTATAATGTTCTATATATAGCAATCTATCTCCCTTCACCCATCGAAATTTCTTTTATGTCCGGTTTCCTGATGATGTAGGAATAAAGCTGAGGTTGTTTGTTTGTTTCTGATGCTGAGTTTATGCTCTTCTACTCTAATATTCGCCTGTTAGTTTGCCCCACGTACATCTTTTTACAGTCCTGACACGGAATGCTGTATACTCCGTGGTTTTCCAGTTTGATTTTATCTTTTGGGTTTTCAAGTAGTTTACCTATAGTGTTAATGGGCAGAGTGGGGGGGTTTCCTCTTCATATGAGAGATATTAGGGAGCTATATAATAACTTTTTACTCCTTTTATTTTCTTTTTAAATTTACTGACATTAAGACTAATGAGGTGAAAATTTATAACAAATTTGGTTTATTATAATAACCCAAACTAAATTCTACAAAATTAGCTGAATCCATGCT
>JAUTXW010002157.1:0-40002 GCA_030620095.1 Kuschelorhynchus macadamiae | reverse complement strand
TCTAGTTCTGTTTTAATAGCAACTTGCCGGAAAATGCTTTCCGGCAAGTTGCTATTAAAACCAAATTTAATTTAAATTAGTAATGTAAAGAGCAGCAAGGCTTTTCTGAAATATAAAGAGGTCTTAACTTACCTTCTGTTATGGATTAAAAAGGTAAATTATAACGAATTTTCTTTTGGAGCATCCGTTTAATTTAAGGGTAGTATGCGAATTTTCAAATAAAAATAGGAATAAAATTGGTTGTTAACATTTGGGTTTTAAGCATTTAGTATATATGTTTTGTTCGAATTTGCGTTGTCTTTATTACATCGGTTCCACAACGTTTCGAATGCCAACTACCTAAAATCGTTTTCAAATGTATACTAAATACTAACTCTTAAGCTACGGGCTTTCATACTAGTCGTGTGCGGTGATGCGTTAAGTGTCCGCCCCCTGGTTACACGAACCGCGAAGTTTTAGGAGGTCGCTTTGAGCGAGAAGCGATTTCTATATATTTAGAATATCGATGTTAGGCTTGCCGAAAATTAGATTCCAGAAGTGTTCTGCTGTTTCCGATCTTGACGTCTCCTTCTTCTGAATGTTCCCATACTCTTACACTAAGAAGACGTTTTGTCTTGCCAATGTACGATTCACTATACTAACACGAGATTTGGTAAATGCATTCTTTTTTCCTGTCCTTTGGATTTTTTATTGGGCCTCATTTTGTCATATTGGATTCCTATCAATATTTTACTAGTTTCCACCTATGCCTCACTTGATATTTGAGCATAATTAAAAATAAAACCAATAAATAGTTTTAAAAATAAATTCAATAAATAATTTTTACTCACCCCCATTTTGTTACGTCATGTTGAATTCGTACCAGTTTATCCCGTTTTTTCTGCAAAATTTAAAGTCAAATGAATATTTTTTTTACGTTGATAAACTTTATCCAGTTTATCTCTATACCACCCTTAATGCTGGCACAACATTTCAAATTAATCTAATAAATTTTTTCAAGTCGACATTTTATTAGGCCGCTATTTTATTTTGCTATCTTATATTCATACCAGTTGTTACCAGTTCATTCCTACGCAACATTTCAATTTTGTCAAAAATTTTCGGAAATTGGATAATTAGTTTCAAGTAATGATTTTTTTAACGTTTCACTAAACTGCCATCTTGTTCCGGCATATTGGATTTTTACCAAAATATTAGGCATTTAATTTTTCTGCAAAATTTAATGTCAAATGAATTTACGTCGATTTTTAGAAAAATTAAACTATTCCTAAAATTTCAAGTCAACTGATGAGTAGTTTTTAACCTATACCGCGATCTAACAGACCGACAGGCAAATTGACAGATATAGCGACGGAATTGCTAAAACATGTTTGTTGGTCTCTCGGGACGCTAAAACCTGAAAATATGTAAATCCTGAGAGGGTGATTAACTTAACGATTATAATATTTTATTCAGGCGCCATTTTGTTCCGCCATCTTGAATTAGTACCTCAGTTTTACTAGTTCATCTCTATACCACAACTAGTTTTTCAAGCAGAATTTTTAAAAAAATTATTAAGTAGCCATTTTGTTCCTCTATCCTGAATTAGTACTATAGTTTTACTAGTTTTACTCTCTCTATACCACAATTAGTCATGAAACACAATCTAACATTAGTTCATTAAGTAGTTTTTTCAGGAGAATATGCTATTAAGTCGTCATTTTGTTCCGCCATCTTGGATTCGTACCAAAATTTTACCAGTTGATTCCTACATAATATTTTTTGTACCAAATTTGAGATAAATTGAATAAGTAGTTGTTTAGTATTCATTTTTAACATTTCACTAGGCCGCCATTCTGTTTTGCCATATTGGATTTTTAACAAAATATCTTGAATTAGTACTACAGTTTTACTAGTTCATCTCTATGCCACACTTAGTTATGGCATACAATTTGAGATTAGTCCAATAAGTAATTTTTTCAGGCTTTAAATATTTTATTAAGCCACCATTTCGATCCACCATCTTGGATTCATACCAAAGTTTTACCAGTTGATCCCTACATAATACTTCATTTTTGCAAAACAACATTTCACTAGGCCGCCATTTTGTTATGCCATATTGGATTTTTACCAAAATGATACCGGGTCATCCCCATAAGAAAATTTGAAGTCATTCGGGTATGTAGTTTTTTGGCTCGAACTCAAACTCAAACTCAAAAACAATTTATTCATCAAAATAAAAATCTCAAAAATTACATTTGATTAAATATTTGATAAATTGGACTATGCCGCGATTACAAAACCGATAACACAATACACAGAAAAACTGTGCATGTGTGGCACGACCCATAAAAAATATTCTAAAGTAAAAATACCTAAATTATAATATTAACAGCAAAATCACAATAAATACGTGTTAATACACGATATAAGTCACGCAGCAAGTAAACAAAACATTCAAAAAACAATGCAACGAAGCAGAGACCCGCACAAGCGCAAAAGAAAAAGAGAGGAGATGCTAAGTGGTATGACCATTCTTAAAAAAGAAATACTAGAATGAACGCAGGTAGACCAGCATAATATACTATATTGTCTAAACAGAGGAAAAAAAATTACAAAGAATTAATTTTCAGATATTTGTGTTTCCAAAAGATGAGTTTTTATAACTTTATTAAATATAAATAGTGATAATTCTTTAACAGTATTAAGTAAATTATGCCACATTTGAACTGACACAAACGCAAATGATTTTTGGAAATTTGCAGTTCTATGTTGAGATGTTCTAAAATTATTTATATATCTAGTTAGATGATTATGATCGTAAGAACTAAAATATTTTTAAGATACGGAGGTTTCTCACTTTTTAAAATTCTATATACAAATGAATACATATGATATTTTCTACGATTTTTCATTTTCAAAAAGCCATTAATATTCAAATAGGGAGTTGTGATGTGATTCGTAAATGGTATATTGAATGAAAGGCGCATACAGGAATTCTGAATTTTTTTCTCTCAACGACTCACTGTAAAAAACGTCTCCTTAGTCAAATAAAGATAAAACGAGGGTATTGCATAAATAGTATTTAGTCGCTGAGTGTAAACGATTTTTTAAATAATAAAGTTTTTTTAAGCGCATGTATGCTATTGTGAGCTTATTTTTTTTAGGTTTGAATGTTCAACCCTACATCAAAATAAACGCCTAAATGTTTGCCTCCTTGACTGTTGCTAAAGCTGTATTATTAATACGTATATTAAAATTATAAGAAGAGTCAATAACATTATTATTTCTGTGATGCAAGATTTGTTGGCATTTAATTTTAAATTGTGGTCTATCGCGTAAATATTTATTTTTTCTAAATCTACATTAAGCTGCGTTTGCGCAATTTGAAAATTTTCTGTTGAGAATGATATGTATAACTGGGAATCGTCAGCATATTGCTGTATTTTTGAATGTTTTACGATAATATTCATATCTGTGCTGCGAACAGACAGACCGACAGACAGTTAGACAACTAGACACGCAGACCGACGAAATTTAAAAAAACACGTTTTTCGGCATCTAAACTGCCTGAAACTTAAAGATCTGAAATAATCTTACTTAACCTAATATATTATAATAATAATTTTAATTTAATATATATTTTAAGTAATTATTAGCCAGATTATGGCCACACAATTTTAAAATATCGTACATTTTACATGTCCTTTGAAGATTAACGCGACATTACTAATTTGAAGTTAAGTGAAGAATTAATCAACACTTAGAAAACAAGGATTCTCGATCGACCTCGTTTATTAAAACCATCCTTGAGCTTCGCTAATTAATAACCCAAACATGAATCTACCAACCCTTATCAAATTCTCATTTTAACTGTTTATCTAGCGTAAAACTGTCCAGGGTCAAATTGGATATTAAGGAATTCTGAGCCAGCGGTTTTGTAAATATAGTTTATTAATATACTTTGAATCGAATTCTAATTTATAAACAATATTTGGTTTTGGATATTCCTACATTATTTTTTAATTTTCAACTAAAGAAACAAAAGTATGCTTTATTGCCGCAGGAAAATTGTTATAATTTTATGGACAAAGCGAAATTTACCTTAAAACAAAAGAAAACAAAACAATGAAAAAACGAAATATTAATCGAACAAAACTCATATTTTTTGATAGGTCAATGCAAATACATAAATTGTAAATATAACATTCGTTAGGACATAACAGTGCCGCAAAGCGGTTAATGAATCCAGGTGACCTTAAGGAAATAAACATACATGTGCGAGGTGAATAATTTCTTAAACTCTATCTTGTTATCGTTATACTAGCAAAATAAGTGAAGTTAAACAAGAAGTGTTCTGAGCTAGTATAGTAATTAAAGTGTATTTAAAAAAAGAAAATGTATAACTTTAATTTAATATGTAACGAAAATAATTAACGTTAACGGACTATCAGACAGTTCATTCACTATAAAATATTTTCAAATGGAACATGGCACCCAAAAAGATTTAAGTAAACAAGCAAATAAAAAACATTTCAATGAGACTTATTCATTATAATAATCATTAACGCAGTAAAAAAATCTTTCAATGAGGTACGCTTTGATTGTTTTTAAATGTTGTGGAAGATGATTGTAAAGTTTTATTGCGTTGTAAATAATTAATTTTTTTATTAATTCTGTGGAAGAAATGGGAAAAAAATATGTCATTTCTAGAGTTTCTGGTAGGATATACGTGTTGTGGCCTTTCCGGGAATGTGTTTATATGTTTTCTCATCAAACAGGCGATTCCTAAAATAAATATTGCGGGTTAAGTGATAATATTTCATGTTTTTTGAAATAGTATTGGCAATGCGTTCTATTATTTAGACCAAACAAATAGGGAATTGCTCTCTTTTGAAGGCTAAAAATACTAAGAAATTGTGGTACAGCAGCCCCAAAAGGGAAGGTCATAGCGGAGATGGGATTCGAATACAGATAAATAAGTAAGTCTGGCAGAAGACACCTCCAGTTCTTATGAAACTCATCGAACGGCAAGGCAGGCAGTAAAAAGTTTTTTAGTTAAGGTATCATACTTAGACCATTTTAGGTTGTTATTTGTATTCAAACGTAGGAATTTCACCAACTCAACGTATTTAATATTGCTGTTAAGTAGCTGAAGTGGTTGTAAAGTCCCCTTACAAGATAAGGCCACCGTTTTATCCACAAACAAAGCAGATTGGAATCGGATCAAGCTTTAATTCTTAACAAGGTCGTTGGAAATATTAGAATGTAAAGACGTCGTATCAAATCACCACGTGTTATGCTTGTGTCGTCAGCTATGAATGACAATTACGAAAAATACACTAATATATTATTTTGTTGTAAAGAGGGACATTATAGGTTGATCATTTTAGGCCAATGTTTTAAAAATAGTTTTTTCAACGAGCGTGCGAAAAGTAATACAAGTGAAACTACTGAAAAAGCTGAACAGTATGGCAGACTTATAAGTTTTTAATAACTATTAGATATTTTAGATGAAATGAAAAATCATAGCAATCTTAGTTTATTAAACATCACCTAAATTCATGCGTAATTCTCGATATTTCAGCTTAAACAAAAAAGTTTTTGTAGGATAGTAAATGACTAAAATGTCAAGCAACATAGATGCATTGTTGAATTTGACACGTATTTTCAAACATTTTATTTCGTTTTTATGTCAACAAGAAACAACAAACACTGTAAAAAGTCGGCGTCGCGTACCGTTTTTTCATCAGATTGAAAAAAATTATAATTTTAATATGAGCAGCTCTGATGATGAATTACCAGATTCTATCCTGGAGGCTGTAAATATTGGAAGTTTAAATCTATTGCCAGCAAAATCTCAACAAAAATATGAAAAATAATATAAGAAAATTTCATATCCTACGAAATGTTTCGATACATAATATAATGAATATTATTTAAACAAAAATAACATCTTATATCATTTACTTAAAGTTTTATAGACAGATAGAATTGCACAATGGCTTTCATCCTTTCAGTCCTTCATCGTCAGTAAGGGAAAATCATTTCTAATAGGAAATAAATGATTTCAAAATTTTAAAATTTGAGAGTTTGTGTGACATGTAAACTAGAAACAAAAAAAATATTTTTTTTTATAATTATCAACGCAACAAATAATCTGAACGCAATAATTAGGAAAAACGTTATAAATGGCTGCAGGCTACCATTTTTTTTTGTTTTTAAGTTAAATGCTAAACAAACTGACAAATTTTAACATTTTGAAATCAATTCTTTTCTATTAGAAATTCTTCAAGTACCCACAGGATGAAAGCACTTCTACAGTTGTTTTGTGTCTTCAGAAAATTAAAGCAAATGACACAATTTTTGCTTAAATAATATTCTTTATAATATGTTGAGATATTTTATAAATTTGTTAACCATTTTTTCATTCAATTTATAGCTAGATATTTTTATTAAGTTCCAAAAAAAGTAAAAAGGATATTTGTTTGTAATTCTAAACGCAATAAATATTATGTTCGTTCGTCGTTAAAAAAAAGATAGGCTCGTTCTCTTAACTTCCTTGCTTCTGAATCTGACAGAAGAAAAAAGTTTTTTTCCTTGTACTTCTTCTAGTTCTAAAGTACCAGAAACCGTTTCTTAATATTAATACAGTAAGCCCTATTCGAAAAAATGAGTAAGTCCTTGTTTTTCATGCGTAGTAACAGGTTGTGCTAAAATACCCGCTCTATTTAAGATATGTTAAATAAATAGCTAAAGCTTGTAACATTCCGTTAGTCGTTTTTTCATTCAACCAATCAGAAATATCTGTTTCAAATTAAAACATTAGTATTCGTCATAGAAGATCCGGCCAGGATTGGCGAGCGTTCTATCGACTCACAGATGGCTCTACTAAATTTTTCGTTTACAATGCGGATATCTCTTTATTTTCTAAGCGAATATTTTACAGACAGTAATTTTCCTAAATATTTTGAATTTTAGAAATAACTTGTAATAATTTTACATATTAGTTTTCTCTTAATAGAATTTCGAGTTATATATGAATTAGTGGAGCAGTGATTCCACTGTCTCATAGGTGCCGCAGTGTTTTTCCTTTTAAAGATATATTAATTCTTAATATTTTCCTGTTTAAAATATTCTTCCGACTACAGTTTAATGTTACTATGGTTTGTTGTTAATAGTTGGATATATCTCATTCAAGTAGTATATTGGGTACTTTCATAATTTCGATATAAAGATACAGTCGATAATACAGGATGCTAGATTTCGTTTCTGGAGGGCATCGATTTCAGCTGATAGTCTGATATACAGCTGAAGAGTTGTTTTATTTCCGATGTATCTTTGTTGCTGGGTAGACCTTTAAGCCCACCACTCTATACTCCCATGCAAATCTTTGGTCACCTTTTAATCTTTCAATAAATTTTTATTCACCTTTGTCTATAGTGATACTATGATAAAAAAAAAATAGATCGATTTTTAGCATAAGGCGCTGGGCTAGTTGGTTTTTCACAAAATTAGGTTAAGCACAAACTGCAAAATTTAGAAGAAAGGTATAACTATTTGCATTTTAATTATTTTTCCATTGCTGTAGGTTAGTAGACCAGCCCCCGTTTAAAACTTCCGTTCCCTTCCCACCAAAGTCGTTCCTCGCCAACAAACTTTTGAGGATGAACAGACCTCAGAGACAGGAGAAATCCACCTGTAATGCAAATCCTAAGAAAATACCGTACTGACAATAAAGATGACAGCATCACATAGGGATTCGAAAACGATGATGGCACATTCAAGGAAGAAACGTTGGGAGATGATTATTTGATTTATGGAATGAAGTGAATTGACACCGTTTGGATGAGTTTATGAGGTTGACCTGTGATAACCTGGTGTTAGGATATATTTTGTTCCAAAGTCCTTTTTTTGATTTTTTTAGGCAACCCAGTTCCTCCTATTATTCCGATAATTACTACTATCACTACTGCACTAATTGGTAATTGCTGAGTAGTTTGAGTTTTGTTAACGCCTTGATTTGTTTATTTTTTGATATTAGTTAACCTTTGGAATTCTCAATTCATCAGTAGCTTATTGAGTTGATGTGAATAGTTACGTAAGTTGCCGCTCGGATATTCATGAACTGAGTGAGCTCGTGTGCACTTGAAAGACCCGTCCCCACGAGAGATTAGTTGGAGGACCTCAAAACACTCACCCTAATCTTTTGTACGAAGATGAAAAAAATAAGTTACTTAATTTATATGATTTTTAATTTTTAAAGCTAAAAGCACATTGTTTTAACCCATTTTTTGTAAGTGAGAACAAGCCCAAGCGGTTTTTTATACATTAGTGATTCCCCCTCACGTAAATAATTGTAATTATAAGAGGTTACCATTAGTAGTTACATGTTTTCTAAACATTACAGCGCATACATTTTTAATAGGAATTAAACATCTTTCAATAGTCAAAATGTGTGTTTTAGTTGCATATTTCACATTGTGTTACATATATTAAAGGTTATTCATGGCACCGAGTTGTCAGCTGAATCAACTTTAGTTTATTTTGAATATACCATGAATGGCGCCCAATATTTGACCATTTTTGTTTGAATCGGATTCAAGTGACAAATTCAGTATACAAAAGGCAACCAACATGTAGGTGAAAAGGTAAGAAAGAGCCACCCTTATAAGTAGACACGACAGAGAGCTGCTGAGGCATACGTCTTGTATCTCAAGGCCTAAGCTTAACATTTTTAAATAACATGAAGTTATAGGCTATTACAAAAAACGTCGTTTTTGAGAAAAGGTACTAAAATATCTAACGATACATTTTTAACCAAAGCAACCACTGAATGAAAAAAATATTTTGTTTGTATGGGTTATTAAGAAGCGTAGCCTCAGATAATCTACGATTTTTCCTATACAAGCACCTTATACTTGTAGAATATTGGATCTCATATGTTAGCCACTAACTAGTAACGCAGCCATTCAAAGTTTACCTACAGGTTAAGCAATCAAATGGCAACGTATATATATTCTTACAACTAGAATGGACAATAATAGACAACTTTAATATTCCTGAGTATGAACTAAAAAAGTTAATAATATGTACTATAATTAAGATATATTGCCTAATTGTCTTGGTCAATTTAAAAAAAATTAAAATATCAATGAATTGGATATACTACGATTTAAATTTCACTATGATATTTTAAATTTTTTTACCACTTGTCATTAATATATGTCATAATATATTATAATATTGTAATTAACCCCTTCAGGCCCAACTCAATTATTCGAATTTCCAATATTATCCCAAATTTGGGGAAAACATTAACTTTTTCTAATTAACAATCATTTGGGGTTTTATTATTCTTTAGGTTAAACAAGAATGCTTGTAAGAAAAGGGAATGAAAATTTTAAGGCGCTCGATCCATAAGCTTTACTATGGGGTCTCACGGAAAATTTGCTATAATGCGAGTACAACGTATAATAGCATTATAATTATCCGGTTTTTACATTATTATTTTTGACATAAAATACAATTACGTGTTATTTTGCGAAAAACTTCAAAGAAAGGCAGTGGAGTATAAAAAGAATATTTTAGTTTGAAGGAAGCAAACACAATTTAATTTTCAATGTATGATTGCTATATCCCACGGCTTATATGCTCAATAATAATATTATTCCAGTTCTTTGCTCACAGTTCAATCAAACCAAAGTTAATTATGCATGGGCTTGAAATTTAATTATGTTAAAAGTTTAAACTAGCAAACAGGAGAATTGGGAAGTGTATTTCTTTTAAACTATGCAGTGATTCTTATCACTTTAACAAAGTAGTAATAACTTTAAGCCAAGAACCAATTCCTAATGATACATAGGAATTTTTAAATGTGTTCAGATTATTTGTTGCGTTTAGATTGACAAACAAAAATCTTTTTTGGCTTTTTCGCAACTGAATTTAAAGTTAAATATTTTTATTCAGTTGCGAAGAGCCAAAAAAGATTTTTGTTTGTCGATACATAAGAATGTCATTTATTTGGTTTTATTTTTTATTCATTTATTGTAAATAAATATAAATAATAAGGAAGTTACCACTTTTTGCAGAAATAAATGTTTACATCATAAAGCTGTGCTGATGCAGTACAATGACTATATGAAATTAACCTAACAAACTTTAAAACGATAATAACATATTTTAAACAAATACTACTACAAGTACACAAGTTTCAACATTATCGCATTTATGAAATTAATTTTGATGCAGTTCAAGTGGCAATTACATAAAGAAGTTATAAAAATAAAACAAAAAAACTCTCTTTGCTAACACTGTATAATGAAAGAGGGTGTCCATTTGTGGAAATATATATATATATATACAATATATATATATATATATATATATATATATATATATATATATATATATATATATATATATATATATATATTGTTTTCTTGGGTATTTTGGTTCGATAGTAGGAATAAAATTAAAACAAATTTAATTTCATTTTTGTTACATTTTTATAGACGTTTCGACCATTTATGGTTGGTCTTCATCAGTATTTTTTTTTGTGTGTCTGTAACAATAGAAAACCGAGATAAGATATTTTTCTTAAAAGACTATTATAAATTGTATGGACAAATTATTAATAATATTATTTGAACATTTTAGATGACTTACCATAAGAAGGATCTTTCAGAATTCATCCTTATGCAACATTTAAAAACAGCATGTTTTCCATACAACACTCAAAAACAGCACATTTAAAAACATTGAAAATAACGTCATACAGATTAAAATTACTATAATATTAATTGCTACGAGTATGTCTATCTTCGAGCGACACTGCTTTAACTGGCAGAATGCATTCATGTGAAACGTCGGTTAAGGAATTCTATGGGTTTTTTTTTATATATATTAGTTTAAAAAAGCAAAGATAATTAGATTTGTTTTGAACTGTTTTATTATTTAAAAGGTGATATATTGTTTATTTACTTTTGAATTTAGAAGAAAAGGGGCTAATTTAGTTTGTTTTTTTTTTATATTAATTTAATGTATATATGAAGTCAGTTTTAGAGTTATTTGATAACGTTATAATATATTTGGCTCAAATTCTTTATGTCTGTTTTGTCATTTATAGCATTGATCTCCCGTTTTATGTATAACATTTCCAGAAACTCTCTCTTTTTTTGATTAATTTCCGTATTTAGAATAGTAGTATCTTGAAAGTTAAAAGTATGTTTATATTCTGTTTCGTGATTTGTAAGCGCTGTTTTATTTTTTTTATCATACTTGTGTGCATTCAAACGATTTTTAAGATACTGTGTGGTTTGCCCTATATAGACCTTTGGGCAGTCGTTGCATTTTATTTTGTATATAGTGTGTGTTTTTTGAAACTTAGGTGTTTTTGATTTTAAAGAGGAAAAAAATTGTTTTTGTAGGGTATTGTAACTTTTGTGAGATACGGTTAGATCTTGTTTTTTAAGGGATTTTTGTAAATTTTCCGACAGTCCTTGAATATAGGGTATTGAAATATATTTATTTTTATTGTTTTGATTGTTGCTGGAGTTAGAATTATTTTTATTAATGTTATTTAATCGGGACTTAAAAATTGAGTTTATTAATTTCATTGGGTAGCTGTTTTTTAATAAAGTATTTTTTGCTTTTTGGATAGCTTCTTGTCGAAATTCTAGATCGCTTAATTTGATTGCCCTATCCGCGAGCCCTATAATGACAGATTTTTTTTGAGAGTGTGGGTGTTGCGAAAGATAGTTTATGTATCTACCAGACCAAGTATTTTTTGTATACCACTTTGTTTTTATGCAAGTTTCTTTGTTATATAAGGTCATGTCTAGAAAATTTATTTTTTTATCTTTTTCAGTTTCGATGGTGAAATTAAGTTTTTGGTGAAAATTGTTAAACGCGTTAAGGATATATTCGCTTTTTCCTTGTGGTATGATTGTTAAACAATCATCAACGTATCTGTAGAAGAATGGAAGTTTAAAATTTAAGTTTTTAATAACGTTGTTTTCTAATTCTTCCATCACTAATTGTGCAACGACACTTGAAATAGATGAGCCCATTGCACAGCCGTCAAGTTGTTTATAGAATTTGTTTTTATGCATAAAGTAAGTGGATTTGAGAACTAATTCTATTCCTTTTAAGAATTCATCAAGTGGGATATCAGTATGTTTTTTTATATCATTCCTGATGATTTCGAATGTTAGATCAATTGGAATGTTAGTATATAGTGAGACTACGTCTAGCGAGATTAAAGTGTGGTTATTTGGTATTTGGATGTTTTTTATTTTTTCTTTAAAATCCCAAGAGTCTTTGATGAAAGTATCAGTTTTGTTTATGACATTTGCTAAAATAGTTTTCAGGAATTTTGAGAGACCATTTAGAGGTGATTGGGTACATGAGATGATAGGCCGTAAGGGTATACCATCTTTATGCAGTTTTGGTAGCCCGTATATAGGAGAAATATAGTTTTTGTTTTCCCAGATTTTGATTAGTTCATTATTTTTTTTTGTAGTATATTAGTGGGGTCGTTAGACATGAGTTTATAAGTTTCCTCGTTATTCAAAAGGGATTCCAATTTATTATCATATTCGTTTTCATACATAATGACTGTTTTGTTTGATTTATCTGGTCTTAAGATTTTTAAGTTTTGGTGCTCTTTTAAAAAGGATTTTGTTTTTCTTAACTTTTTACATAGTCCATTATCTATATTTTGGTTCTTCGTTTTATATTTTTTAGAATTAAGTTTATTTTTGTAAGAAGTGAGGGCATTACAACATGTTGTTCTGATCTCGTCTTTTTTTTCCTGATTTAAGTTGTTAATGGCTGTGTCAATGGATGAGATAATTTCTGGAATAGGGATATCTTGTGAAGTGGTGATTGGACATGCAAAATCTGAGCCAAGACTTAGAATATCATTAGCATAACTTGGAATTTCGATATTAGTCAGATTTTCCAGCCAATCGCCCTCAATAGTGATGGAAGAATTAGAAAACAACGTTATTAAAAACTTAAATTTTAAACTTCCATTCTTCTACAGATACGTTGATGATTGTTTAACAATCATACCACAAGGAAAAAGCGAATATATCCTTAACGCGTTTAACAATTTTCACCAAAAACTTAATTTCACCATCGAAACTGAAAAAGATAAAAAAATAAATTTTCTAGACATGACCTTATATAACAAAGAAACTTGCATAAAAACAAAGTGGTATACAAAAAATACTTGGTCTGGTAGATACATAAACTATCTTTCGCAACACCCACACTCCCAAAAAAAATCTGTCATTATAGGGCTCGCGGATAGGGCAATCAAATTAAGCGATCTAGAATTTCGACAAGAAGCTATCCAAAAAGCAAAAAATACTTTATTAAAAAACAGCTACCCAATGAAATTAATAAACTCAATTTTTAAGTCCCGATTAAATAACATTAATAAAAATAATTCTAACCCCAGCAACAATCAAAACAATAAAAATAAATATATTTCAATACCCTATATTCAAGGACTGTCGGAAAATTTACAAAAATCCCTTAAAAAACAAGATCTAACCGTATCTCACAAAAGTTACAATACCCTACAAAAACAATTTTTTTCCTCTTTAAAATCAAAAACACCTAAGTTTCAAAAAACACACACTATATACAAAATAAAATGCAACGACTGCCCAAAGGTCTATATAGGGCAAACCACACAGTATCTTAAAAATCGTTTGAATGGACACAAGTATGATAAAAAAAATAAAACAGCGCTTACAAATCACGAAACAGAATATAAACATACTTTTAACTTTCAAGATACTACTATTCTAAATACGGAAATTAATCAAAAAAAGAGAGAGTTTCTGGAAATGTTATACATAAAACGGGAGATCAATGCTATAAATGACAAAACAGACATAAAGAATTTGAGCCAAATATATTATAACGTTATCAAATAACTCTAAAACTGACTTCATATATACATTAAATTAATATAAAAAAAAAACAAACTAAATTAGCCCCTTTTCTTCTAAATTCAAAAGTAAATAAACAATATATCACCTTTTAAATAATAAAACAGTTCAAAACAAATCTAATTATCTTTGCTTTTTTAAACTAATATATATAAAAAAAAACCCATAGAATTCCTTAACCGACGTTTCACATGAATGCATTCTGCCAGTTAAAGCAGTGTCGCTCGAAAATAGACATACTCGTAGCAATTAATATTATAGTAATTTTAATCTGTATGACGTTCTTTTCAATGTTTTTAAATGTGCTGTTTTTGAGTGTTGTATGGAAAACATGCTGTTTTTAAATGTTGCATAAGGATGAATTCTGAAAGATCCTTCTTATGGTAAGTCATCTAAAATGTTAAAATAATATTATTAATAATTTGTCCATACAATTTATAATAGTCTTTTAAGAAAAATATCTTATCTCGGTTTTCTATTGTTACAGACACACAAAAAAAAAATACTGGTGAAGACCAACCATAAATGGTCGAAACGTCTATAAAAATGTAACAAAAATGAAATTAAATTTGTTTTAATTTTATTCCTACTATCGAACCAAAATACCCAAGAAAACAAAATTAGAATATATATGTATAAAAGGTTCAGAACTAAACAAAAAAAAATCTCTAAAAATATATATATTTATATATATATATATATATATATATATATATATATATATATATATATATATATATATATATATATATATATATATATATATATATATATATATATATATATATATATATATATATATATATATATATATATACATACAATACGGATGTGCCAAAAATACCTGGCATGTCGCCAACTTAAAAATAAAGGTTAGCGTGCGAAACATTTTTAAAGAGGTAATTTTATGGCGAAAATGAGTGAAAAAATATAAAAATTTTGAAAAGACATGCTTTTTGTGTTTAAATTCAGTGGAAAAAGTATTTACATTTTTTATATTTTTAAAAGTGAAAAGATTTAAAAAATCTCTTAGTAGCCAAAACAAATTTTTAATTCGAAGTGTTTCAAGACATGAAGAAATACGTTTATTTTCGACTGTTGAAAACAAATATTTTTTAAAGAGTGACTGTATTTTCTTTACAAGGCAGCAATGTTGAATTCTCAAAACATGGTTGTAAATGTGCAGCCGCCATTCTAAAAACAAAAATTAAGTTGTGATATATCGTTGAAAAGCTAATTTTTGACTAAATATGAGTCCTATTTAAAATAAAAATGTAGGGGTCACTTCCGGTAACTTTTAATTGTATTTTCATTCATTCAAAAAAGTTGCCTCTTATATATATATATAGGAGATATAGATATTTCTCAAATTTGAAACTGATATTTTGAACATCAAAAAGATGGCACATGTCTTTTCTGTCACCCACCCGGTATTGGCAAATTTGGCTCTAAAAGCAACATCTGCATTTTTAAAAAATAATAAAGTTAGACAGAAATAAAAAAGCCCAGTTGGAAAAAATGTTCAGTACCCCTTTAAACTTACCTAAACCTTTTAATTTAAATTCGTTTTTATGATGCTACACGGTATTAAAATATATGTACCTACATGATTTTAAGGGTCGCTAGGTTTTTAACTAATATTAACATACTTTTGTGCGTCCTGTATATTTCCTGCGTAGTGCAAAACCTCCAGATTATAAATAAATAAAACTTAAGGAAGCTCTAGCAATAGAGGTTTACATCAAACCGCTAATAAAAAGTTTCAACTTAAAATGGAAAAAATCTATTTTCTTAATTCTTAATTCAAAAAATACTTATAATTTTAAATAATTATAAAACTTTACAATTTGGTTTTAAAGTTTCGCCAAGGATTAAGCTGATTTTGCAATTAGAACTGAAAATTTATTTTGTAAATTTTTCAAACATATAAATTATTGGAAAATTTTTATCTGTTCAGCTTAGAAAGTTTAGCGCTAATATATTTTATCTTTATATAATTACAGTAAAGATATCATAATATAATCATAAAGATGTGCATGTCACATTAATAGGGTTTTTAATAGGGTAATTTTGGGATAGTGTTTAAAAAAAGTGTTCATATTTAAAATGCATGGAACAGTTTTAAAAATAAATGTTTATTTGAAGTTACATTTCTAATTAATATGACATAGAGATAATCTAATGACATCCTTATAAATATGGTAGTTGTGTTATATATAAATGATTATATGATCCTTTATCGTGATATTTGTCGCTATTAAAGTTTACAAACAAACTATTTATATTTGGAATGGAAACAATGACGGCGTTTTAAATATCTGTTATTTCATTAAAAAAAATCACCTTGTTGGAATTTATTTTTAAAATTCTTCAGAAAAAAAATAGAATTAGTTATTATATTGATTTTTAGAAAAAATATTGTTAAGGCTAAAAAAGAGGGGTATTCACTTGATACTGCATAACGCTTTACAAACAGTTAAATGTTAAAAGTGCCCTTTTATTATGTTTATGTATTTCTTTTTCTTTAAAAATAATTAAAATGTTTTTGTTGAGAAATAATGGGGAATTTAAAATTAATTAAAAAAAAATAAAAAGTGTCATCAAATAAAAAATACGTCGACGACGTATTTTTTATTTGTTATTGTTTGATGATGTTTAAAAATTATATTTATTTACTAACATTAAGAAAAAAGTCCATTATAATTGAAGTCGCTCATTTTTTATCTTCATCACTCATTAAAAACTAAATCAATGAAGAAAATGAAAAAAATTCAGCCAATCAAATCCTGATTACGGCGATAAAACATCTACAAGCTGTAGGGGCGATTTGTTTTACCACTGTAAGTTCCTCTCTCTAATGTACTAAAATCGTTCGACTAACTAATCGAAGCTTGCCATAACCGGCAAAATTCAAACAAAACTTTTGCGGCTGAGACGTAACCCTATTTTTTATGACATTTGATATTTTCGATCAATTTGTGAATTCATTGTCAATCTCTGAATTTGTAAAGTAGGTGAAAAATGAAAGAACAGTTTCGGAAACACGTTGAAAATATTGAAAATTAAATACCTTCTTATTTAATTTATCTTAGTTATGAAATATTCTAGTCAAATATAACTCGAGTCTGTGATTTTTTTTTAGTAATTTTTAACATTTAAAATTATTTTTGGTGAAAATTACTTACTTATTACTTTAAGGCAAAATCGCTCGATACAAAGCTCTACCGATTTTTCGTATCTTCGCAAAATGTTTCGATAAAATCACAGTCTAGATTAATTTAAAAGAAAACGACCCATTAGTGGAAATTCATGAAGCAGTTAACAGAGCTACATTTAATTTGTCTCCACAGAAGTCTAGCAAACACAAGTGTAATTAGGAAGAGAGATCTAAATTATAAAAGTTTGGTCTCTCTGGTCGCACTGTTTTATTATAAAATTAAATTTTGGATATCAATACGCTCTAAAAATAAGTCAGATCTATTTAAGGTTGAGAGTATTCTCAGTATTGGGAATATTTAGTACATATATAGACAATATGTTTTAGGTAATTCCTTAAAACTTTTACTTTACTGTAACAGAACATTTAAATATCTATTTTTATGTGCCTCGTATCTGAAGTTCCAGCAAGGTTTATTGCATACGGATTAAGTGTTTTTGTCGCCCTCGTCCCAGGCTCGCTAGTGTGGAATATGATGAAATTTCATTTTTTTACTCTTTTTAAATTCGACTTTCTTAGAGCCAACAGCCATTGCGGCGAATGTGACATAGATTTATTTTCAATAAATTTTTAGTTGTGCCAGGTGTTAGGTAGGCACTTTCTTCTTAGTTTACAAAATTGTATAATTGATTAAATACCTTATATATAAATTTATAATGTCATTAAGCCTTTTAAATTTCGATTTTTTAAGAACTTTTAGATTCTGGTTAGTCGAATAAAAACAAGCAACCCTACTGGATGGTTTTCCTTAACCCACCTACCCTACAGACAACTGGTTTGTTACAATACCTAATACGAAAATCAATGTTGCACAAAAATGTAATTAACCGTTTTATTTAATATTAATCAAAAATACAGAGCCCTTCAATCAGCAGATACCGAAGATCCCAGATTTTTTTCTATAATTTATGAATACCATGAACCTCAAGTTTACAAAGAATTAAGCTAATATTGATGGATTTGTTATAATACAATTTAAAACTTTCAAAGATATTTATCTAAGCATGACAACCATTAAGAAGGTGGATAAAGCTATATTGAGTAAGGTAAATATAACCAAAAAGCTACCTATGAAATAATTAATATGGCTATTTTCATTTCTTCTGAGTATGAAAATATCAACAAGATGGTGATTGATGGTGCTGCATAAGGACGTTATAATTTTAATTATTCAAAAAATTAATTAGTTAATTAAAAAATTAATGGAAAATAAAAAATGTGATTATAGTTGTTAAAAAATATACAAATATTTCATTTTGTAAATATGTGCAAAGTAAATCCAAATAATGCTTTAGTTAACAATGTCACACAGGCCCACCGAATACAGCCAATTACGAAGCATAAATGTTTCTAAAATTCTGGAGAAAATTATAGACAAAAATTTAAGATAATTTGCTGCAAAAAATTATATTCTTCCGGACTAACAATCGGAATTTTAACCTAAGCGTAGCTGTGCAACGGCTATGGCCGATATTACTGATGACATCATTCATGCCGCTGATAATCATAACTTGACTGCGTTAATCCTGTTAGATTTCACAAAAGCTTTTGACATGCTTAACCATAAAGTATTTTACTCTATAACTCACTACGCCAGAAATGTTTTATTGTCTTATTTATTAAACATACCGCAGCAGGTAGTGTTGAATGGTAAGTATTTTGAAAAGTCAAAGGTTTCCACAGGAGTACCCCAAGGGAATATTTTGGGTCCGTTACTTTTACGCTCTACATGTCTCAACTTCATGAGCAATTAAAATTTTACAAATGCCATTTATATGCGGACGACACACAAATTTACTATTCGTCCATTCCCTCTCTATGTTACATATTAAGTTAGCTAGTCAATAACGATCTTGATTCGATGTTTTCGGCTGTATCTGATCACATGCTTCAAATTAACCAAAAAAATCCATCTTGTAAATTGTACGGTTTGGAGTCACATATCAACGTTGGCTTGGCTGGTGCCGACGTTAGGCGCATCCAGAAAGTTCAAAATTCCTCCTTGCGTCTAATTTATAGAATCCCTAGAAGAAACCACATATTATTCCATAAATTAAAAGATGCTGGGTGGCTAAGTAGGCATAACAGACAGATCTTACACACCACAATGGTGTTTTTTGAAATAGTTATTTTAAATATAAAAAACCGATATTTTTGTAGAGAAAACTTCAATTCCGCTCTCCATATAAGAAATTTAAGATGTAATCATCAATCAAGTACAATTCCGCGATACCGTAAATAAATCTATAAAAGGTCTTTTTCATACAACATTTCTAAAACAGTAAATGCAGTGCCTTTCCAGCAGCTCGTCCTGTCTGACTGTAAGACGTATTTTAAAGAAAAAATAATTTGAAAATCGATATTACCAATTCAAATTCTAAAAAGATTTTTGTAATAAACTTATTAACTTTATTCTTATCGTAGTCTCTTTCTCTATTTCATATTCTTTCTTCTTCTTGATCCTATTTTTCTCTTTCTAGTATTTCCTGTTCTTTTTTCTTTATCTTCATTTACTAGTTGTTAATTAAATTAAATGCGAAACAAACATGTTTACATTCCAAAACGTTTTTTGTATTTGTCTTATAGAACAATTTAATTTTTTAGCGACTTTAATCAGGGCTCATCATTACCCGGATTTGTCTGGGTGGCTGCATTTTTTAAAGCCTATTGTTTAACTGGTATAATGTAACACTGATTTGACTTAAGACTCAAGCAATAAATAAATTATTATTATTATTATTATTAAAAATGTTATTTTAAACACTAAAACTAACGCCATAACGTCTATATTTAATGTTTGTAGATTATTTTTAACACAATAACAATTTTATTCAATATTTGTCAGTTACAAAAATAAAGGAAAGTGTTTTTTATACAAGGACAAATTATAAAACATGTTTACAAATTCCCAACATTTTTTCTGAAAAATTTACAAATAATATATTAAAGATGCAAATTCGACTAGTAAAAAGGTTATCATCTGACTTACATATTTCCAATATTCAATACCACTTAGGTTTTAGCTTATTTTTCTGATTCATACTCAATTAACTGCCTTTATGGTATTATGAAACCATGTAAACATTTAAAAGTTTTGCTACAAAATTAATTAAGCTTAGTATTTAAACTCCTATATCAATCCACATTGAATCCTTTAATTTACACCAATGCAGTTTAACATCGGATATCATAAAGGAATCCGTCTATACAGACACCCAAGTTTCGCTACTTAGTTATGGCAATGTTCTGTTTAACTTAACGTGATGATTGTTCGCATTATTGAATTGGATGGCAAATAGATTAAGGTAATTTAATTTGAGACCGTTTGTCTTGAAATAGTAATTTATTCGTGGAAATAATTGAAATAAGATTATATAATCTAAAAATAAAACCTTATATATAATAATATATTAGTGTGATGAATAAAGCTTTATTTAAATACAAATAAGAAAATAAAATGAATAGTCTATAAGTAAGAAATTACGTAAAAACAAAAAAATATAGAAAATTTATAAGGAAATTTTGATTAATTGGAGAGCTCTATAAAAAGCGGAAATAATTATGAAGTCCATTTTTAAGTTATAGAGGTCACGCCCCAAAAAAAAATTCCAAATTCCAAATTTCTTGTGCTTTGGACTTTCTGATCTCTTAGGCCTTTATCAAATAATTTAGTAAAATATCCTTAGCATCAGCTTTTATTATCCAAATTACTAGTAAAAACTATAAGAAATGTATTACAACACATTTTCCTAAATTACTCCAAAACGGTGCTAATTACACTGGCCAACAATAAAAAAGTCGGTGATAAGTGATAATCTCGTAGATTTTGACCTTTTCGTCCCAAATCGGACCGCCAAAATATTTGCTCAGATCTAGTTTTCATGGTACAGGTAGTACTTTACTTTTATAATATTAATAAACCTTTGTCATTGGATAGGCCTGTCTGGACCTATGTGGTAAATGCACAAGCCAGTTACCTTGTTTAGTCTTATTTTCACCATGGTATCAACTAGTGCCGTATTTCAGCATGCTAGTGAACTATATCGATATGTCCCGCGACTGTGTTAATATGCCAGGCAACTTTTGTTATATTTGTGGCAATGTTTCTTTCAAAAGTTAGAAAATCACTCCTTTAATAAAGAAAGCATACGAGTTATATTTTGGCTGCAAGGTTGGTGACCAAGATAAAAATGGGCGTCCCATATACAAAAGGGGGAGTTGTTAGTGTCTGGATATCGAGAGTCAAACCTGCTTGCTGATAAGGTAAAGGTGTCAATTTTTAAAAGGCGTCATGAATCCCGTATGCCATTTTTTAAAATGGAAAATGACTTAATAGCATGCCATGATATTGATGGTCTAATGAAAGTTTTAGATATAGAACATATTTCTCATGAATGGCGAATTTTCGTCGATACTAAGTCTTAAAGTGGGATTATTGCATAATAGTAACATACTTAGATCAATTCCCAGTGGTTATGCCATTCATAAGAATAAAACTTACACGAATATGAAGCTGCTGCTAGAAACGTTGCAATATAAGAAATATGATTGGCAAATTTGAAAATAATAGCTATTTTACTTGATATACAATTAGGATATACAAAGTACCGCTGCTTTCTTTGTGAATCTCAATCTTTTGAGTGAGGAGTGAAAAATATTACAAACACTTTTTAATTCCTCTAAATAAAATTTTACTTCCACCATTACATATTAAACTTAATAAAAACTTTGTTAAATCTTTGAACGGAGATGATCCAGCCTCTTATCTAATTATCTAAAACAAAAATTTCCCAGAATAAATGAAGCCAAAATTAAGGAGGGAATATTTGTGGGGCCCCAGATAAGATAACTTCTTAGGGATTCTAAATTTGACATTGGGCTTGACGGGCACGAAAAAGAGGCATGAGATGCCTTTAAAACGATTGTAGCCCATTTTCTAGGAAATAAAAGAGCTGAAAATTATCCAGAAATTGTAAATAAACTTTTAAAATCTGACAAAAAGGTGGGATGTAATATGTCGTTGAAAATACATTTTCTACACTCCCACCTAGATTACTTCCATGAAAACTGTGGGGACTTTAGTGATGCACACGGAGAACGGTTCCATCAAGAAAGTGCCAATTTTAAAAAAGGTATCAGGGGAGTGGAACGTTGCAATTTTGGCGGTTTACTGTTGGGCACTTCTTCGCGAGAACTTGTATACAAGAGTGAGGTCAAACGAAAGAAAATTGATTAATTGAATAATTACAATACTGTTAACTAGTAACTAGGGTAATAGTTGATAGGAAGCCAGAACGTTAATTAAAAATTACGTTTTTAATATACTTCTTCAAGTTGTCAAATTATGTGTATATGCAATCAGTGGTATTAAAAATTGGTCCCCTGTTTTTTATTTGAAAAACTTTTCGAAATATATTTTGGGTCAGAAATCTTATTTTTGCGTAGGCCCCATAAAAAACTTTAAATTTGTTGGTCAGTGTTATCAAACATAAAAGGGACATAAAATTTATAAAATAAACCAGAATGAAATTGAGAAATAATCGTTCAGCAAAATTTTGGGGCGACAAAAAAGGTGGAAAAAGGTTACTGTATAATTTTCTAAAATATATTACACTAGTTTTGATTACGATGATTTTTGAAATAAATCTCTAGAAATGTAGGAAGCGCATCAAAAAACCTAAGAAACATTTAAAATTTGAACACCCTGTATCTTGGAAACGAAGCGTTTACGGATCTAGGATACTCCCGGAAATATTGGAATGGAATTTCCCAAATTCTGCCTTAATTGCATTAGTAATAAAATTCCAACCACGGGCACCGATAGCTGAATATACTTATATTATTATAAGTATTCCAATAGCTCAGTAGGCCGTGCGAAAGAAATCCAAATATGTTTGACAGAACATCATTTTATGCATTTTTTATTTAAACTTGGTTAGTAACTATTAAGTCTTACAAATACAATTGGCTCGTTTAACAAATAAAAAAAAATAGAGAGAGTTCATTTTATTGGCGAAAATACATCATTTGCTGCAGCTACAAAATATTTTAATATAAAACAACCAGAATGGTTAAAAGTCTATGTAAAACCTGTGGCTCACAGACAGATACAACAGACAATATTTGAAAACCGAAACTAAGATGCTATGTAAGGAATAATAATAGATACCTTGATGATGATCGCATAATTGCAGCATTTCTACAAAATACGAATGCAAGTATCAGAAATGTGGCTCTTAATCTGAATGTTAATAAATATAAAAATTGACCCTGTCTAAGAAGGGGTAGATTGCTGATGTTTAACCTAACGTATTTGTAATAGGTCCATTTTTTTTCAAACACGGGGTGCTGTAAGTTTTTCAAATTTTCATGAGATCTAATTTTCTAGAGTGTGTCGATAATCTACCGTTGCAACAAGCCATAATTTACTTTTCTGATTAGATGGAGCTCCTTCTCACGGTGCACTTATTGTTTGTGACTGGCTGAATTATCATTCTTCAATGAAACGAATGGGAGCAAAGATTCCTCTGCAGAAGTAGTCACCCCGATTCCCTGATACTACTCCGAAATATTTTTCGTTTGGGAAAGCATACAAAAATTGATTAAAAAAGACAAACCTCGCAATAGAGAAGATATTTGTCATCGTATAAGACAAATGTGTGCAGAAATTACGCCTGCGAACTAGGTCGAGCCGCCTCTCTTAACTTAAAATAATAGTGAAGTGGACTGGAATCCTTGGTGGACGTGTGAAGGAAAGAATGATTTGCTAGACATCTTTTGGACTAGCGTTTGTTTTAATGTTATGCATTTACTAAACTTAAACTATTTATGAATTATTATTAATAGTTTTGGTACTTTCAGTATTTCTGACATAAAAATGTAGTGATTTTGTACTGAGAATGAGAATGAACTATTCCTCTGTCACAGAACTTTATTAATTTTGTGAACACATAGTATTATTTAACCCAAGGTTTGAAACTAATAAAATTGTTTTTTAAGTACTAATTTTTATCAAAAATTGTGAGAAATGAGGAATGAACATTTAGGTTTGTCCTCACCATTAATTTTATGAGATTGATTAATATTAATACGAAATCGTATTTCATGCCAATTGTTGCCTAATATGTTTTTTATTTTAATCGAGCAACTTTTCAGTTATAGCAACCAACACCACTTACACAAAATAAAATTGGGAACCTTACTAAAATCTCTTGATAGCTAAGTATCTTGATTCCAAATTTGGTACTAACCGTATAACGAACAACTGACCGATCACAGAAGTCATTAAGAAAGACACAAACCGTATGTATAATGGTTTCAGAGAGACCATACAAAAACTGGAAGTTTTCTATTTGTATTATATCAACAAGTCTAAGTGAGTTTCGTTTCAAGGAAAATTTCAACAACACAAATTATCATTCTCATCTTATTTCTATTAATGCATTATGACTTATCAGTAAACCTAATTATCTGTACTACAAATTTTTGGATTTTTGAAATTTTCAAAAAAAAATAGATTTCTTGATGACTTGACCAATTCGCATTCCCGACATTACCAACAAGGCACAAACACCAAGCACCGCATAGTGGCCCTAAGTGACAACCCATACCCTCCACTCAATCTCGGAAGTGACAACATCGTCCTAAAGTTACTTTCAGACCCCGACAAACAAGAACAGTTGGCTTAAATGCACTGCACGGTCGACATCACAATCACTTGTATCAGCCACACATAGATAAGGAAGCACCCAACAAGTGGCTGAAGGAAGGACAACTGTTCCCAGAGACAGAAGCATTTGTGATGGAAATACAGGATCAAGCTATTAACCTATTAAAACACGGAATTACAGGAAATTTATCATCAAAGACCGGTACCGTTGAATCCGATAAGTGTCAAAAATGTAGTGAGAGACCAGAGACTATACAGCATATAACATCTGGCAGCACTTACCTAGCAAACATGGACTACCCCCCGACATAAACAGGTGTGTAACATCATATACCAGAAGCTTGCCAATAAATACGGGCTCCTGAACATCTTTGTACTCTATTATAAATTCCAACCAAGTTTAGTACTTTAAAATAATGCCTTCAATGTGTATTACTATCGGACAATTATCACCGATAGACAGGTGACGAATGATCTGGTGTGATACAGTTAAATAGGGAAACAAAGGCAGCTTATTTCGTAGATCGCTGTACCCAACAATAACAACGTGTTGGATAAATATTAAGAGAAAAAGACCAAATATGCAGAGCTGACCATCGAAATACTGAATAAGGTTCATGTGATACCGATCATCGTATCATCAACTGAACTAGTTTCAAAAACGCTAAAACCAAACCTGAAAATCATAAGACTGCATACTAATGGCTTCATCGACATCCAGAAAGCAGTCCTGCTCAGTACTTGCTATATAGTAAGAAAATTCTTACAGGACACATAGAACTAATAGAAACCAGCCCACCCTTTTTGATAAATGCATCCGATATGTTCTTGGAACCCAACATTTGTTGAGAAACTGATTGTCAATTTCGATAATAATAATAATAGTTTTTACATTACATACAATAAATATACTGTGAACAATAATTGGAGAAAAAGTCAAAGGTAAGAAAAACAAAGTAAAAACATAAATTATAAAAAAATCCTGGAGAGAGCAGCAATTTTTTCTCAAAAGCACTTCTCTAACTGTATTTTTGAAAATATCAACACTAGGGAATTTACGAATATCGTCGTCAAGTGCGTTAAAAAACCTACAAGTAGCATACAAGGTGCCTTTTTGATAAAAAGTTGTACGATGGCTATCCGGCAACACTAATTCTTTAGCACGTGTATCATGCTTGTGTGATGGTCTATTCCACTAAAGAAGTAATTTGTTTCTGAATGCCTACAGACATACAGGGTGTTCCTTAATGACATGCTAATATTTAAGGGGGTGATTCTTGGCCCCATTTTAAGAAAAAATCTTCATATGAACTGATGTCCTAAACGTCTTAACTTTTGAGATACAGGGTGCTAAAGTTTTCAGAAAAAAAAATATTTTTTTTAATAACTGTGATACTACTATAGATATCTTTATGAAATTTGGTACACGTGTTCTATGCATCAAGATGCATTTTCTAATGTACAAGCAATTTTATTCTTTTTACCAGTGGCGTCCGTACGCGTTTTGCTTAGAATATTTTTGGAGAAAAAAATGGTACGCCACTGCTTTATCTTAAAATAAAAATTATTTTTGGAATTCTCATTCATTTCTGAGCAAATTCGATCTCTTGATTTTCTTTCGGCCGACGCATAGTTTTCGCTTAAAAAAATAAAAATCGTTTTACTTCAGGGTCAAATCGTTAAAAATCTGATAGGGTGACTGTTGTGTGGAAATCGCTTATTTATCGGGTGAAAGAAAATTATGACATCGAATGTGTTCATAAACGAAAAAGTTTTCTCGTCTGATGGTCCGTTCTTGATTAAATAATTGAGTTAAAATTGCTTCATAATATCTCAATACCAACTAATAATAATTTTTAAACCCATAAATCTAGTAGTCCTGGAATAAATTACGTTTTTACAAACGTCGATGTCAAATGACTTAAAGTAAGCTGTTGGTGTTCAAAACCATCTCAGTGTGTCATCTCTTTGGTTTTTAGTGTTTCATTGAAGTTATTGAAGTTATTTTCGCCGTTTTTTCGAATAATATCATTAAATATGGTAAATTATACGAATGCGGAAATGGCGGCAATGCATTACCCATATGGCCTCGCAGATGGTAATGCAACAGAAGCCAGACGCATTTATCAGGAAAGATATCCTAGTCGTGCCTTGCCAGATAGCCGAACCTTTTCGAATATTCATCGTCGACTTAGCGAAACAGGTAGTTTCAATAAAGGTACTTCGGAAGGCAGACCTCGAACTGTCAGAACACCTGAAGTTGAGGAAGCGGTGCTGCAAGAAATCGACGAACATCCTGAGACGAGTACGAGGAAGATCGCTAGAGCTTTGAATATTTGTCACCAAATTGTTTGGCGTATTTTAGTTGACTTTTTGTTATATCCATATCATATTCTAAGAGTACAGGCATTACTCCCCAGGGATTTCCCACAGCGTGTGAACTTCTCTCAGTGGTATCTTCAGAGTATTACACTAAATCCGCAGTTTGAGTCACAAATTTTGTTCACAGACGAAGCAACTTTTTCTAGGAATGCTATTCAAAATTTCCATAACAATCATGTGTGGGCGGAAGAAAACCCGCATGCCATAACCGAAACCCATTTTCAAGAACAATTTTCGCTTAATGTTTGGGCAGGAATTATTAGTAATCATCTCATAGGCCCATTTTTCCTACCAGGACGTCTTGATGGTCTTATTTGCATTTTCTCGAAGAAGAACTACCTGGGTTGCTTGAAGATGTACCAGTTGCGTTAAGGCATCGCATATGGTACATGCACGATGGAGCACCGGCTCATTTCAGCGTAATTGTCCGAAATCATTTAGATACAGTTTATCCTGATCGTTGGATAGGTCGCGGAGGACCTCAGCAATGGCCAGCAAGATCCCCCGATCTCAATAGTTTGGATTTCTTTTTATGGGGGCACCTTAAAACTCTAGTGTACAAAACTCCCGTTAACACTGTAGAAGATTTAAGAGAGCGAATAGTTGCCTCGTGTGAAACTATACGGAATACGCCGGGAATATTTGAACGAGTGCGCAATTCCATGCGTAGACGGGCGGAAGCATGCATATTAAGTGAAGGTGGCCACTTCCAACAATTTTTATAATTAATGTTAGTATTGTTAATAATTAATAAAATTAAGCCGTTTCTGTAAACTTTGTTTTCTGCAAGCTGAAATCCCCGCTGTAATTTATTGGCACATGAAAGTTTTTTAAAAATTGTTTCCTAAAGTAATCCATCCTAAAGTAAAGTAAATCAATTACTTATTTCTAAATTAATTAATATTTATTATTAAATGAACTGAATAGCACGAAATAGAAAAAAAACGCTTTCCACACAACAGTCACCACATCAGATTTTTAACGATTTGACTCTGAAGTAAAACGATTTTTATTTTTTTAAGCGAAAACTATGCGTCGGCCGAAAGAAAATCAGGAGATCGACTTTGCTCAGAAATGAATGAGAATTCCAAAAATAATTTTTATTTTAAGATAAATCAGTGGCGTACCATTTTTTTCTCCAAAAATATTCTAAGCAAAACGCGTACGGACGCCACTGGTAAAAAGAATAAAATTGCTTGTACATTAGAAAATGCATCTTGATGCATAGAACACGTGTACCAAATTTCATAAAGATATCTACAGTAGTATCACAGTTATTAAAAAAAATAATTTTTTTTCTGAAAACTTTAGCACCCTGTATCTCAAAAGTTAAGACGTTTAGGACATAAGTTCATATGAAGATTTTTTCTTAAAATGGGGCCAAGAATCACCCCCTTAAATATTAGCATGTCATTAAGGAACATCCTGTATTTCCAAAATATATAAGTCAAAAACTTTTAAAAGTCTTAAAGTATTGAACAGTGGTTTACAAGACTCTCTATGTGATTATTAACCTTAACGCGCATTTTTGCAATAATAAGACCCGTCTGCTGTCTTTACTTGTGCCTCAGATCAAAATACCACATTTGATAACAGTGAAAATTTGCATAGTATATAGTCAACAAAGGTTCTCTTAAGCCTGCTATATAATGCCTCAATATGAGCAATCCATGAAAGCCTGTCGTCCAATACCACACCTAACATCTTCGTTTCGCTTATGGGCGCTAATGTGTCAGGTGAATTTTCGAAAAATATAAATTTATTGACAGTCTGTTGTCTCGAAAGGGTTAAACAAAGAATATTTGTTTCAGTTTTCTTTAGGATCAATTGTTTTTGTCCGACCAGGATATTATTTTTCTGTAAACATTTTCCTACAATACTCCCCCTAATACTAAGTAACTATGGTGCGTCTTTACTGAGGAATAGAATTAGGTCGTCGGCAAATATTAAATAAAATAGGGGACCTAAAATTGACGCCTTGAGTTATCAATTTACATAATGTACCATTTTTGTTATTAAAGTTCACATATTGTACGCGATTAGAGGTAAGTAATTGAAGAAATTGACCTCGAACACCATGTCTTGCCAGCTTTTCAACTTTCATGGTCTACCATATCGAAAGCTCGGGAACAGTCCCATGATGCGTAATTTTTTATAATTACATCGAGAATTTTGTTATTAAAAAACAAACCGCTGTTTCAGTAGTTTTCAGTTTTGTAAATCCATACTAAATAAATGGAAAAAGAACAAGGAAGGCATATCCTTTTATTTAAGATTTTCGTCACATGCCTTTACGAAATGCCAAGCTTTTTTAAAAATTAGACTGTTCAGTTTCAAGTTGGAAAACTAAAGCTTTAACTAAGGAGAGAGGTAGATACGAATAATGAGTAGAATTTAATTTTGCGCTTAATTTTCTCAAAACGAAATTGCTTAAATTGCAATAAATTGCTACTGACATAAACCTAATATTGAACTAATTGATATTTGCTTCTACCAAGTTTCTTAACTAAAACTCAATCTGTTTAGCCAAGACTGAATTAACGAACTGAATTGGGATTCGTTGGATAAATTAGGTAATTCAATTAACAAAGGCGCTCTATATATCACCGTTCATAACACAACTTAAATTAGTTTGATTACCTTTCATATTATATTCTATACCCTTTCCTATAATATGTCTTCGACTAAAATAAATTAATGTATAACTCTGCAGCTTATGTTCTTTGTGAATAGGGTGTTTGGTAAATACACAATACCGTAATTTAGCCTATTTTAACGATTTTTGATACAGTTGCAGATTGTGGGGGGCTGATCACGAATCTGCAGTCACATTTTTCGGAGACGTTTCATTTCCGAGATATGATTAATACCAAGTTTGTCATTAAAGCCATAATAAATAAAAAAAAGTGACGGGCAAGCAATAAGCAATAATATACCTGTGCCTCTAGAATCGAGTGTTCGGTACTGGGTTACCAGATGGGTATTTTTGAGCATTGCTTGCCGGTCACTTTAATTATTTGTGACGACTTTAGTAATGGTTTTTTTGACAAATATAACTTAAATGATAGTTTTATGGATAATTCTGGTGCTAAGCTCACGAGACAAATCCACGAACAGCTCAAAAACTACTTTTTATTATTATGAAATTGTAAATTTTGATGGCGAATACATCGAAAACGAACCATCCGCGAAAAAATCGTTAAAATAGGCGAACTTACGGAATGCTGGATATTTACCCAGTGTTTTTCAAAAACTGTGACTCGTTTTATTTAGTGTGATTTATTTAAAAAAAATTGAAAATCTAAAGTAGTTTTTTAATGGCTACTTGAATATATGATCAGCTAAACTTTTTGGAAATATTTTTTTTTGGCTTTGTTGGGAGTTTAACCCTATTTATATATTTGTATATTTTAGATCATTTTATTGTATATTTTAACTGATTGGACCTTATTTCATATTACGGGTATGTTTAATTAGAATTCATTTTTTTTACCCTGTAGTATATAGATTATTCTAGAATTGTCTATATGATTTCACCTGTTTCTAAAGACTATATAAGGGCCCCGAAAGCAATTCAGGTTAATTTCAGACTTCAAAGTGTAAACAAATGTAAAGTTCTGTTCAGAATAAAGCGTATATTATGGCACTACGGGTTTGTGTACCGGCCAATCCGACCGGCAAGAACACATAAAGCAAAAACTAAAAAGGAACATGGCAAGAAACCAAGAAGACTTAATTATAACAAAAGTGTTCAATAATATATAGCAGATATCGTAAGGGTAATTAACTTGACATATCCAAGAGTTGGTAGTAAACAGTTTTATTAAAAGCCTTCGTAATTCTGATACTGATACATGAATGGAAGTCAAGAAGAAATGAATCAAGAACTTAAACAGGAGATTAAGGAAAATCACGAAGAAATGAAGAAAGAAATTTCAGAAGAAACAAGAAGGGGCAAGAAGACATGACTCAAGAACTAAAAAAGGACACGAAGAGGAACCAAGAAGATTAAATTTAACGCAAGTATTCAGTAATATATAGCAGATATCATAAGGCTAATTAACTTGACATGTGCATTATAACCTGAAGAGATCTAGCAAGAGTTGGTAGTAAGCAGTTTTATTGAAAGCCTTCGTGATCGGATTTGCTAGAGTAAAGACAATTTGAGAAGCTCTTGCATATGCCATTCAGTTTTAAACATCTAGGCAAACATCTGGGAATCAGCTAAAGTTACAAAGACTTAATCAACCATCAGAACACCGGACTACACATGATGATGCTTCAAATATTGGAAATGATGCTTGTTAAATACCAGAATGACAAAAAAAATTATTTTTTCAAAAAGAAAAGGTATATTGTTGGAAATGTGGAAAATATAGCCAGCAGCAAAAATCTCAGTTTTTAACAGCGTCGAAAATTAAGGTATCCCATCTGCAAAATAATGGTTCTAGCTTGGTAGTAGTATTGGATACTGGTTCGAAACACACCATCCTGAAACCGGACGTCATAGCTCTTTATAGAATGGAAAACCCATTTAAGAATAACGTATTGCAAACATCTATTGCTGAAAGTCCACCTGTAAAAGGAATACACAAACTTATGAGCTTCCTAGGTCAGACATTGTATTTGTCGCAGACTATGCTATGAATTTATATGAATTTTCACTTGACTTATCACAACGGGTCCCCCATACGAAAAAATGAGGATAATAATGCATATACCACAAAGAAATTATTCCACTATCTGAGAAGTTGTTTGCCTAGAAGATGCTATTTCTTAATGCTACTGAATTAATTTTGTGATTTTAATTTTTTTGATACATCATGCTTTTTCGATAGTTCTGAAATGGGCTTAAGACCCTCTGAAATATCTTATAAAGCTCTTAAAACTTCAGCTTAAATTATTTAATGATTTTTATGCCGAAAAATTCAAGAAAATTTTAAATTTATTTGGATTCAAGGCAGAAATTAAAGAGTATACTCGAGTGACTAACAAAACATTAATTGATGTCGCTATAACTGACAATTTTCCTTTTAATGCTGGAGTAGAACCCTTACTCAAAATTAGTAACCATAGCAACCATAGTTCGACTTATAAAACCATTGATTGCAAAAAGTTAGCCCTTGAATTATTATCATGACACAAAATTTGAAAGGGGTCACGTCTCAAAATTGAAAAAACAAAAGGGTGCGCATGTAATTGCCACTTTTGGCTTGCATTGTTACCAGCTTAAAACTTTTCAGCAGTAATATACATGCGTTTTAAGTATTTTAGTTTCTTTATAGTTGGTTGTATGTTTTTTGCAGATCTCGTGGTTTGTCAAGGCCGTGATGTTCTTTTTGTCATATTTGTAACTTTTCAAATCCATTTTAAAAATACTTGCTGGTTTGTCCTATATAAACGCAGTTACAATTTTAACACGGAATCTGATAAACAATATTGTTTTTTTTTATTTATTGAACTTGTTTTTAAATTAGTAAAATTTTTGATAGTGGGTTATATCCTTTGTGATAAATTTGGATGACATGTTTTATGAAAAGTTTTTGAAATTGCTGGGATAAACCACTTATGAACGGCAAATAGATGTATTTTATCTTGTGAGAATTTAATTTATTATTAGAATTTGTAGAGTTATAATATTTACGTATTCTCTTTTTGAAAAGTCTATTAATTTTGAAGGGTAGTGGTTTAGTTCTAATGTAGCTTTAGATTTCTTTATGCCTTCCTTTCTAAACAGAAAGTTTAATTCCTCGATCTGCTAGACCAATATTTTTCAGAGTTTTTTGCGATGTTCCGTGAAAAGAATTAAAATTTAACTATCTATAGGACCAAGTTTTTTTTGTATTTTATTCTGTTTTAATACCATTTTTCGTATGCTATAATGTTACATTTGTAGAATATAGCTGTTGTTGATATTTATTGAAAAACTTTAAAATGTTATCGGTTTGGTCAACGGGAGTTGTAGTCATACAATCATCAACTTAACGATTTAAGAAAGGTATATTAAGTTCCACTTTACTCAAGACACATTCTTCCAGATCTTTCGTTAATCATTATAAAAAAGGTATTTTTTTGAGATTGCTGAAATATAAAAAAACAGAAACGCCATAAACGATAAAAAAGACATAAATAATCTAAACAATATATATATATATATATATATATATATATATATATATATATATATATATATATATATATATATATATATATATATATAATGTGTTTTCATTCCGAGTGTACGTCCGTTCACTACAGTCTTTCTGAAAAGAACAGCTTTGCTGGTGTTTCGTCAAAATCACATTTGGCATTTTCGAAACTTTCTTTCTCGCGTCCGAATAGAGACTCCTAGAGAGAAAGAAAGCTTCGAAAATGCCAAATGTGATTTTGGCGAAACGTCAGCAAAACTGTTCTTTTCAGAACGACAGTAGTGAACGGATGTACACCCGGAATGAAAACACATTGTATTTTTCCATCCGTGAAGGAGTAAAAATCAACACATAGGTTGGTTAATAACGAAACACAATTTTTCACAACAACAAGTCAACGTTTCGCTCATAGTGTTGAGTTTTTTCTTTTTTTATTTGGGTTTTTTTCTTTCATTAAAAAAACACAAGAAATTAAATACAAAGACGTAAACATTATCATACATACCAGAAACATTAAAAGCTTTAAAAACTATAAAATTTTCATATTAATCATATTAAATTTATAACATATTTTTTCTTTATTTTTAATTTTTTTTTATAGAAGCACACCTCAGTGATAATTTAATAATATCACGTATGGTTCGTTTGGGAAATATAACAGTTAGTTCCATTACATTATAAAACACACACAAAATATTTCTTTTATTATTAGTTAATATTAATCACCTCTAAGTATAATAAAGTTCATTTGTTTTCACCTTATCATATTCTTTCTTTTCTTTTTTAAAATTTAAATGAATTAAAATGGGATTCCTTTGAACAGTAGATTATTTTGAATCCATGGACAACTTTGCCGGTGGTATAATTAAATAAGTGCTAGTAATATTGATTTTCGCATTAGATGGGCATTAACAGCATGAAAATAAGGTATCAAATTTTCAAGTTTGCAGCGGTCTATGGAAGTTAAATTTGTCATATATGGCTAAATGATAAAAAAATTGGATTAGATTAGGGTTAGATGAAGGCTTTGTTCCAGTTAGTTGACCCGTTATGGTACAGGGTTTGATAAAAATTTGAAAAATCGATTTGCGAAAAACCCATTTGTTTAAAACCTGGAACATTTTTTTTTTGACATTTTGTTGGATAAAGGCTTGAATATAGAGTAATATAGAGTAAACAACCGTGATTGTTTTTATCCTGGCCTACTCCGTTTTTCTATAAAATACAAATAGGTGGGAATTATGGCATATTTTTAAGTGGCCTTATTTGGAAAACTAAACATTTTAGACACAGGTTATGTTATACAACAGTCGTTTAGAATTTTTAAGACAGTTCAAAAAACATAAAATATACAGGGTGTGCCATTTAAAATAACAAAGTCGCGGTCATTTCCGGGGAAACCGGAAACGATGTTCAATTGTATATATATATATATATATATATATATATATATATATATATATATATATATATATATATATATATATATATATATATATATATATATATATATATATATATCGCAACTGTAATCTCCCACAGTTTGTTGTATATACGATTTAGTGAACGTTCTCAATATTTCTGTGTTTTTAATTGATGACAAGATTTGCGTTCTAAGGTAAGTCTTTTATGATAACCATATCTTGATGTATCACATAAAAATTTGCCACAAATACCTTAGGTTAAAAAAGGTCCAAAATTATGGTTGAAACGTCACATAAGTTTTCAATATATGTATAAAAACATGCACACATGTTTGTTAACATAATGACCTTAAGCCAAGAAATATAAAGGATATATATATATATATATATATATATATATATATATATATATATATATATATATATATAGATATATATATATAAATAGAAGTAAGGTTCCATACAAAATGTATTTTAACTGACGAGAGAATCTTCCAGATCTAAAAGAGGTTTGGACCCTTGATTCCGATAACGAAGAAAGGCACAATAAGGAATTTCCCTTTAAACAGACACTTAAAGCAAATAAAAATATGGAACTTACGAAATTATATTTATCTCTAGCACTAGATAACATCATGTTTCAACAAAATACTGTAAATCAAATAAAAAATACCGTAGAAAAAGCAATTTCATTTGCTCATGTAAATACGATGCATAATTATATTCTTAATCCTAACCAGATTAGCGGAATGATAAATAATATACAAAACGTATACGGAACAAATAGCATACTTAAATCTAACGAACTAATTAACTCTATAAGCACATTTCTGTACAAGTAAATGAAAGATAATATAATTCTATTTTCTATATTATTATATACATCAATTGTCTTCTCGTAGGCCGTTTTCCTGCAAAAATTAAATATTTTTGCTTTTTCTTCATATATACAGTATACATATATATATATATATATATATATATATATATATATATATATATATATATATATATATATATATATATATATATATATATATATATATATATATATATATTTATATATACATATATATATACAGGGTGGCCCAACGAAAAGGTCCCACCCTTATTTATGACTTTCCTGGTATATTTTGGGAAAAACGCTTGGACACGTCAATTTTGATTTTTAGGGGGACGTCTTTTCATGTATGATTGTATAATACAGGGTGTTCCAAAAATAAGATATCGCATTACACTTGACATTTTTAAATGGAAACCCCCAATTTTTTTTCTATTTTTGGATTCTCCAGGAAGTTTTTAGTAACTTTTGTATAATAGAGTTTATACCTATCTTCAACCATTTTGAAGTTATTTGAATAATTGAATAATATCAAGTATTGATAAATTAAATTCAAGAAAGGGTCAAAATAACGAAACTTTATTATCAAAACGGAAACATTGCAAGGGCTACTGCCCGGTTGTTTAATACGTTACATTCAGTCAAAAATATTAACCATAAGTATGTGGCTAAATTAATAAGAAAATTTGAAGCAACTAGATCTGTATCTAATATTCGCCGGAATCAGGAACACTAAACCATTTACAGTTTTACATTCACATTAAAATTTAAACAAAAATTAGTTACTTAGCTACAATGTGTCAAAAAGTCAATGTGGTAATAAATGTTGAAAGTGGTGTCCGTTTACCTCCATGCAATAATAAATATTTTGCTCAAATCTATTCCTAACATTTTCACACATTTCTGGAGTTATTTGTCTGCATTCCGCCGTGATCCGCTCCCGAAGATCTTGGATGGAGTCTGGCTTCGTACTAAAAACCTTACTTTTTATATGTCCCCAAAGAAAGTAATCTAAAGGACTCAAGTCCGGAGACCTTGGTGGCCACTCAATGGGGCCGCGCCGTCCGATCCACTGATTTGGGAAATGGGTGTCCAAAAACTGTCGTACTGGAGCTACATAGTGCGGTGGTGCACCATCTTGTTGGAAATGAAGAAAATTTTCATTATAATTAACCTCATTTTCTATTATTTCGGTTATTCGTGGCTCTATTGTATTTTCCAACATGTCCAAGTACAACTCCCCCGTCAAGTTTCCAGGAATAAAGAAAGGTCCTACAATATGATTTCCGAAAATGCCGGCCCAGACATTAATTTTTTGTGGGTATTGCGAATGTACCTCTCGAAACAAATGTGGATTCGAGTCGCTCCAATATCGACAATTATGTCTATTTACAGCACCATGTAAATAGAAGGTACATTCATCCGAAAAACAAATGTTAAATAACAAATTTGGGTTATTGTTCAAACGTTGTGTCATTAATTCGCAAAACTCCAACCTTCTATCATAATCGTCCTCATTAAGCTCATGGACAAGTTTAGTTTTGTACGGGTGAAATTTATAGGATTTCAAAATTCTTTGCACTGTTGAGCGTGTAAATCCTGAAGAAGTAGCCAGACCACGAGTACTTTGGGTGTTGTCAAGAGCCACGTGTCCCAAAACTGCTATTTCTCTGGCTTCATTTCTACTTGGACGATTTTCCTGATTCCGGCGAATATTAGATACAGATCCAGTTGCTTCAAATTTTCTTATTAATTTAGCCACATACTTATGGTTAATATTTTTGTCTGGATGTAACGCATTAAACAACCGGGCGGTAGCTCTTGCAATGCTTCCGTTTTGATAATACAGTTTCGTTATTTCGACCCTTTCTTGAATTGAATAAATCATTGCAAAATATTATAATAGAACTAGGCAACTTAACGATTTCAAATCAAAGATAAAGTTGTTCTATGATTTACGATGACATTGACGGATGCTAAATTTCTTGCTGGTATCGGTGATTATTATTTTTTTCCGTATTATCAGTACTAAATTAAATGAGGCGAATTTTATAAAAAAAATTAAAAAAACTTCAAAATGGTTGAAGATAGGTATAAACTCTATTATACAAAAGTTACTAAAAACTTCCTGGAGAATCCAAAAATAGAAAAAAAATTGGGGGTTTCCATTTAAAAATGTCAAGTGTAATGCGATATCTTATTTTTGGAACACCCTGTATTATACAATCATACATGAAAAGACGTCCCCCTAAAAATCAAAATTGACGTGTCCAAGCGTTTTTCCCAAAATATACCAGGAAAGTCATAAATAAGGGTGGGACCTTTTCGTTGGGCCACCCTGTATATATATATATATATATATATATATATATATATATATATATATATAGATATATATATATATGTATATATATATATATATATATATATATATATATATATATATATAACTTTGAATATTAACTTAGAAACCTTAATCCCTTTTAATCCCGAAAATTCCGGGTTCTGTATCAAGGCGGAAATACTTTCGCGGACTGTGTCAAGGATATCTCGTTTTATGGCCTCTCGTGCCTTTCGTAAAACTGAAAATGTACCCCTGAATGGTCCGATAATTCTAAATTACAAGTCCCAATTTAACATTACTAGGACGAGAAACTAGGTAATTAGATTTACTTAAATTTAGTTTCATTAAAAAGGACCTATGGTGTTAGTCCATTTAGTCGTGTTTTAACTTAAACAAGTTAGATACAAAAAATTGTTTGTTAATTTATAATAAAATAATAGGTAAAATAATAAGAAGCTAAAATATTGTATTGCTAATGTGATAAAAGATGGTTGCTATAAATTACTGTAACTTAAACCCAAATTATTTTACAGATATAAATACTTTTTAATAATGTTTTTATTATTATTTTTAAATTATTAACAAAACGATTTCCTTGTACTTTGCGTCCTCAAGTTAAAATACGACGAAGGGTAACTAACCTCACACGCTCATTTTCATTAGATTTTTTCTATAAATTTAATTACCCAGTATAGTCGACTACCAATATTTAATAGCTTATAATTTAGAATTATCGGAATATTCAGAAGTATATTTTCACGTTTATGAAAGGCACAATCCAGCCTTAAAAAGAGATATTCCTTAATACAATCCGCCCAAGTACTTTCGCCTTCAGAGGAATTTTGGGGATTAAAAGGAATTGAGGTTTCTAGGTCAATATTCAAAGCCGGTATATACATAGATATTTCCATTTATAGCTTTCTTAAAATTGTATCAATTTTCTATGGTGATAATGTGCTTTTCCAGTGTCTTGCTCATGATTGAAATTTTATAGAATTTTAAGAGACAGACTGCATACGAGAAGAACCCGGAAATATATAGAATAATAAACCTGGAGCAAGATAATTCAGGAACAAATTTCTTTAATAAAGTTCGGAAAACTTTACATCGTTAAGTGTTATTTAATCGCTATATATACAGGGTGGCCAATCAAAAACAAAACTTCGCTAGTTTTGGGTATTTAAGCTAAAATTTAAAAAACGTCTATTTACAACCCCTCGGACAAGTTGAGATTCATCCCCTAAATCTAAAAGAGAAAGGGGAGTCGAGTGATTTGAGAGGTCTTTTCATCTGTATATCATTCCCAAAGTTTGAAGTTTGAATGTGAATTTTCAAATATTTAATTTTATTTTAAAAGATACAAAATTCCATGGAATTGAAATAATTAATTAATAAAACGACAATTTAGAGAATTTTGTAGCAGCCAGTCCAAAAAAAATTAAATTTTCAAAACAAAAAAATACGTTTAAACAAATTTTGTTAATTTTTTTGATATAACTGATACAAAACTTACTAAATTGTCATTAATTCGCAATATAGAAATTTATATTCGTTAAACTAAAATTCAAAAAGGGGAGAGATTCACAAAATGTTTGATTAAAGAGGGTGTCAAATTACACCTCTTTGGAACTGTCTTTCGATTCTCTGCATAAGACACCTAATTCATGCCGTAACACTTTATTTACAGAACTTAAAATGGAAAATTTATTAAATATAAAAAGAATAAATTCAATAAATCGAATTCGTGAGTATTTGTCTCCTCTGTACTTTGTAAAAAATGGAATGAAGAAAGAGTAGAATTGATTCCAATCTTCTTCGCAAATCATGAATCTGGATACAGAATAGCAGAGATTTTTAATCAGCGGCATCCTGATAAACAGGACCATGGGAAGTATGTCCTGGAACTGGTGCATAATTATAGTAACTGGATCGGTGAATTAACAAGAAGCGAGATATTGTGAATCCAGTGGTCAATGAAGCGGCGGAAGTAGCTGTTGGTCTCGTCACTCAAGACACAACACTAACTACGG
>JAUTXW010002156.1:0-40592 GCA_030620095.1 Kuschelorhynchus macadamiae | reverse complement strand
TCAAACAAAGCTTCTATGAAACCAAATTATAAACTTATGTTTTTTTTTAAATTAAATGTACTAATATTTTATCTTCTAGAGTTTTCGAGAAGGCAGTGTTCCCAAATAAAACAGGAGAATTTCAGCTTACAAATGTTAATTTTAGGACAGAATATCTCAGTTCCTTTCAGAAATGAAACAGTGCATAGGCTCCTTCTTTTTTTAATGATGCCTTTCACTTTACACTTATTACCTTTGTCCATATGCATTACGAAAGTGCTTCTTTAAAAAGTTACTAATTTTGATTTTGTAAAATGTTACTCAATATGTTTGTTCCCTTGCGCTGACAATGAAACTTGCACAAATAAGCACTTTATAAAATCAAAAGTGAGTTATTTGAACACTGATGAAGAAACTAACTGATAACCAACGAACATTGGAACTAAACAGAAATGAAGAGTGTGTCCAAGGTTTTATTTTGACCAAGCTATTTACTCTAACACTATTTCCCCTTATCCAATCCACTGAAAGTATACAGTGAAAAAGCGATAAATATTGATTATTGTTATCTTATAGTGAAATAAATGCTGTTTCTTTTTGAACGCAATAAATATTACAAAAAAAATAAATGCCATAATTAAACACAAATATCACCCACGGTCCTATACAATATTTTCTTAGTACTCTAGAACTAATAACCGCTTAAAACCTGTAATACGCTAAAATAACCTCTCAAATATTGCAGTTCGGCTTCTATGATAAATTGCCGACCGATATACCTATCTAAAAAAACATTTAAGACACACAACATAGGTATGTGTGTGAAGTGGATGCAAAAGGCTGATGATGATGATGAATGGAACTAAATAATAACTGTCAAAACTGGCTCATACAAAATTGGCGCAGTCAAGTTGAGATCTTTTGTGATTTTATGCTCTAAAAGGTGTGAATTTTAAAGTGTTACAATCAGACACCTGAATAATCGCTAGTAAGATTTTACTAATAATAAAAAACTGAGTCATCAAAAAAATACTTATTCCAAAATTGTACATACAAATCCATGGTTAATTAGTAATAAATTCTCATCATCATCTGCGGCTTGCTTTGAAATGCAGTAAAATGCCTCTTATTATAGGCTATATGTATCGTCCACTATCTCTTTCATACAATTAACTAAGTTATTTATATAATGTGATTGCCGAATTGCTTTGTGATATATTCATATACACGGACGATATTAATGTAAATTTTTAGCGCGGGTTTTTTCTCGGCACTTTTGGCTTACTTCAATACCAACCAAATAAAGGATCTCTAATTGAATAAATAATAAATATCACCAACACGGATCTCTAATTGAGTTAATTTTAGTGAATGAAACAGATCTAATTTTAAAAAGTGGTGTTGTGCCATGTAGTTCTATAGTGATCATGAAGCAATTTTCTGTAACGTTAAATGTGAATTGCTTATACTGGCAAACTGTGGTAACAAGTAGAAGTTTTAAAAGAATAAATTCAGTTGAGTTTCAAAATCATCATCAGAGTATTTACTGGCATCATCACTTTTATTTCAAAAAACAGACAAAAAGTCTAACGTATACATAACCCTTTAACAAGACAATTACGTTTTTGTTTGATCAATACCGTTCTTTGAAAAAATCTAAGCTGAGAAGCACAAAATCTCCCTGGTTAACTCAGTCTACCTGGTTAACTCAAAGTATCCCTGGTTAGCTTATAATTTTTTAAAAACGATTGAGCATAAACATAAAGCTTTCCGTAAATTCCAAACATTAAAGTCCCCTGAAAGAAAAAAAAATACATTCAGTTAAAAAAATATGTAGCTGCTGCGGTAATGTCTGAAAAAAGACTTATTCTTCATCAGAAATTAAAAACTGTTCTGGCAGTACTAAGAAAAGTTTGAAAACTTAATTAATGCTCATCTTTTATATAATGTACCTAAAATTGATGTTGATCCGGGGATGATTACTGGATTTCTCAGCTCCACTGTTCACTGGGAACCATTTAGTTTTAGGCTTTAAAAGAAGAGGAGCTGTTAGAATGTATAAATAGTATCGTGGTGTTGTAGGAACTGACGGAATCTCTCTACTTGTTAAAATATTGCTTACTTCAGTGTTTTACCCTCAAACTCCACACCTGACAAATGTAAATAACCCTACATATGTAAGTGGCTTACGACCTATAATTATACGTCCAGTCCAGCAGCATGAAAGATTCTTGAAAAGATAGTCAAATAGTCAAATTTTTACGAAATATAAACATTCTTCCAAAATTTCAGTCAGGATTTAGGACCAAATCACAGCTGTACTACAGCACTTTTAAGAATAAAAAGTTAGAACAAAGTGTCATTTTATATGAATTGTTCTTATCCATTTGTTTTGATTGATATAACTAAAGCTTCTAACATGATAAAATTATATAGAGGGATGGGTTAATAGCTATCTTCACAGTAGGCAACAAGCTGTTACGTTAAAGCAGGATGGTAAGAAGATAATATCAGATTGGAGGATGGTGATCACTAATCTGAACGTTTACCTGGATCATAAAATAGTAGAATGGTCCAATGAAGTAAAAAATCTTGGGTTATTTATGGGCAGCGAACTTTCATTTAACAAACATGTTAATAATATTTGCCAAAACTTTAGATTTAAACCATTTTACGAATATCTCTCTGTTCTTCCACCTAAAGAAGCTAGATATTTTAATATCCAATTACCTCGATGCTGTGCATCGCCCTTTTCTTACAAACTTTACTAAACAGTGAATACAAAAACTACAGAATTCCTGTGTTATCAGTAATGCGTAGAACACAATTTTTTAAGAAATGCTTCCTTTATTTGGCTTTCCTTCATAAATATTTTTCTGAAATATATTTAAAATTAATGTTAAGAAATGTGTCTGTAGTGGTAAATTATGTTTTCGCATTATCACATTTATTTAATGTTGGTTTCTTGCTAGGGATGTTATTACAATCCGATTTATCAATATTGAAATATTTGCGTTTTATAATAAAATTACTTTTTCATTTTAATTTTAAAACGTTGTCATTTAGCCCTCCCGCTGATTTTGAAGAGCCAGTCTCCTCATTTTAAAAAGCTAGTATCACATTATAAATTTCAAATGGAAGGGTATTTTTTTAAATCATATTATTCGTCAAAAACTGCAAAATAATGATTTTTTTCAATAATTTTGGATAAAAAGCAGAATGAAAATAGTTGCAGTTCCTTTAAATCCATACAATGGTAGCAGACAACTTGTTACTGATTCAGGAATGTGTTAACAATTTTCTACCTATATAATGACATTTATAACGTGACTTCGGCTCTTTAAAATGAAGAGGAAAGGTGAGTATCAAAGGCATTTTAAAAAGTGCCCCTTCGCCTTCTAATTATCTTACCAAATATCTACTATCTACGGGTTTTCAGATATACAATTGTAACACTTTAGAATTACCACCCTGTATATTCTAAGTTAAATTTACCTGCAAAAACGCCGTTAACATCCGGTCCAATACCGGCGCCTGCAGTGTTGCTTTGTTTCAACACCTCCTCGCACTTTTGAGCATCCCCATTAGCGGCGGATTTAACCAGTTCTTCGTTGACATCGCCGGAGACATGTGTTTCGAACAACTTTTTCAAGAGGGCGCTCAATCGTTCCCCAGAAGTGGTGCCTAAAAATTATTTCATGAAAATATCCCATCGTATTTTTAATACAATTTTGAAAGTTCTACTAAAAATGTTTATTTTTCAACTCTTGGTCTATTAAATATACTGTGGACTCTGGAATATTTTCGGAATAAAATATGATATGGAAGTCTTAAGGAATTGAGTCTGATTTTGACAGAATGCAATTTTTGTAAAATGCTTTTTCTCCAGAAATCCGCGAAAGTAATTTAAGATTATTTTTATTTATAACCCGGTTATTGTGATATTTTCTAAATGTTTATCACAACGTTATATTTGATGATGTGCTCGTGAAGGTACTCACTGATTTTATTAAATTTTACTATTGTTTTTGGGGCCTTTGGTTAACAATGCCAATGGCCAATGACATAACCGAAACTATTTTTTGATTTTTAATTCCGATTAAGAATCATGAAAGATAACGTTTTGATAAAAAACAACCAGACAGTTAATAGAACCTCTACATCACCCTGGCATAAATAAAAATAATCTAAAATTTCTTTCGCGGATTCCCAGAGGAAAACAAATTTTACGAAAATTGCACCCTTATATATAACTGTATAAATCTATATGAATAAATTGGTTGCTAACTGTCAAAACTAGATTCGACTGGTTAATTATAGAGCGAATGTGCTAGAACATCTTGAAAACAGTACTTCTCAACTCTTATTTCATTTTAAGTGTTCTAGAATTTATTTAGTACATTTTTGCGGTAATTTTTTGTATGTTATTTACAACCAACAATTCATTTCATTACACTAAAATCTGTAAAAAATACTTAATGAAGGGGAACCAAATCTCATAAGGCAGCATTTTAAACTCCAGAGTAAAAAATTCCAAAAATTCTACAACAGAATAAATACATGCACCATATTGTCAAGACATACCACCTCAAGAAATAACCAAAAAAATGGTTTACTTTGAACCTAATATCTTTTGCATCAGTGGTGACACATTTTTACTAGTTCAAACAAAAAAAATGCAGGCCGGAACTATTCATTTGTTATTTATGACAATACCATCCAACAGTGTAATAAAATTAGGCAGGAAATCCGTTCACCATTGTGTCAAGCTCGATGCTTATCTTTTAATAGAAAATATAATATGATTTAATTTAACAAACGCTTTATCCTTATCAGTGGCGCAACTAGTGGGGGGGCTAGGGGGAGCTTAGCCCCCCAACCTCGAAATTAGCCCCCCGGCAAACGATTGGTGATCATATTTTGAGGACGCAAAACCGATAATAGTCAAATTGAAAACTGATATAGGTGGGGTAAATGTTCTAACATTGAAAAATAATGGAAGTCATTGACATAGATAATTAAATTTTGTCGACTACTTTTTATTTAAAATAAAAGTAATATTCCAAAAAATGGCGAAAATCCTCAAAGTTACTTAATTGTTTGTATCAAAATAATGTTTATCCAGTATATGTTCAGAGTAAGCCTGGCAAGCGAGACCCCCCTTTAGAAGAACTTTATATAAAATATTTTTAATATTCAGCGAACTTTATTTTATGACGAGCGTTCACTATACAGTGTGGTTCAAAAAAGTTAGGCGTGTCTATCTTTGCATTTTTAAATGTAAGCCTGTATTTTTTATTTCAGTCTTGAATTCAGCTTGCAATGCGGTATATTTTTTGTATAACATACTATCATCTTAAATTTAATAGTTTTCGTCAAAATGATATTTGAAAAAAAATTGTAGTTTCCCTCTACGATTGTGAAGCAAGCTTCCAGCTGCAGCCAATACCAGTAACAAGCATTGTTATTAAAATTGCACTAGTTAATATCTATTTGTAAACAATAATATTTAGATTTTAACTTTTTATTTATTAATAACTAAACAAATAATCAAGGAAGTGACAATTAATTAACGGTAGAAAACGTAAAAACTATTAAAACAATTAAACGTGATAAAACCAGTGGATAAAATTTGGGATATTACAAAATGTTAAACTCTCAAAGGCTCGCACGTGTTTCCATTTTGTTCGATACACAGTTGTCTTTGATTATTTTTCATCACGTCTAAAAGTGTTACAGGAGTAATTTTGGAAAACACATTTCTAATCCTCGTTTTCATATCTTTGATGGTAGCTGGTGGAATACACTTGTTCTTTGATATATCCCCAAAGGAAAAAGTCACATGGAGTAAGATCAGGTGACCTTGCCGGCCAGTTTATACTCCCTTTTCTTTCTATCCATTTGTTTGGATAAGTTTGATACAAATAACTGCGAAGAATGTGGGAATAATGAGGAGGTGCCCTGTCGTGATGGTACCATATAACGTGTCGAACCTGTAGAGGGACCTCTTCCAAGTATGTAGGCAAATCGTTTCTTAAAAAATTTAAGTAAATTTCGCCCGTTAAAGTGCCGTCAAAAAAATGTGGTCCAATAACCTGCGATTCTAAAATTCCGCCCCATCCATTTAAAGACCAAACTCTTTGATTGTCTACAGCTCTCATCCAATAAGGATTTGAAGTACTGTAATAGTGCATGTTGTGTTTATTAACAGCTCCATTACTTTTAAAAGAAGATTCGTCGGTGTATAAAATATTTCTCAAAAATAGTTTATTTTCAATAACTCTCGTTTCAAGATCTCTACAAAAATTTACCCTGTTTTGGAACTCATCTCCATGGAGTTCTTGATTCAGACAGAGGTGATAAGGATGATACTTATGTTTTCTAATAATTCGGGATACTGTGCTCTGCGAAATATTCAGATCATGTGCTACTGAATAGGTACTTGGATGTAGATTGTCCACTATACTCAAAATAACATTGGTTTCATGTTCCTCACTCATTATCAACTGTGTTTTCTTACTTGTTATTACCGGTTGTTCTGAAATGAAGCAATACTTTGCGTAATACCTGACAGCTTGGTTGTCTTCTATCAGGAAAATCCATTTGATATCGACGTTTTGCTGATTTAATTTGGCTACGACATTCTCATTATTAAAATAATATCAGTTTGTTCGTTTAAGGAAAACTGTCGGTTATTATTCATCTTGAATTATGAATGCAGAAAATAAATAACTCTTGAAACTAGATAACTTCGATACTGAACAGCGATAGGTAAACACAAGCAAAAGAACAACCACCATAGTTACACACATGTTTAGCCTACTATTATTAATTATCACAGGCTCAAGTTAAGACGTCTTTTTGTGATAGACAGTGACGACACGTAGGGAAATATTTCATTCGATTTCGAAACTACGTCCGGGGACTTTTTAAAAGCGTTTTGTAAAGGTGGAGTATTTCGATTCTTTTTATTAACTTTGAGAAGCATAATATTGGTCTAAATTTGGCTGTGAATTCTTTTGTATTATTTGAAATTTTGACATCTCACTCAAATTATGGATAACAATACAAGGATAGTCAAATAAATTTAAGAGCAGAGGGACCTTGTCCCCCAAAACCCCCCTTGAGTACGCCAATAATAGTAAATTTTGATGCAGCAAGGCAAGAAAGCTATAAAAAAATGTTTCAAGTATTATTTTGAAGAAACTATTAAATTTACGATAATAGTATGTTACACAAAAAATATCCAGAATTGCAAGCTGAATCTAAAAATTAAATAAAAAATACAGGGTTACATTTAAAAATGCAAAGTTGTACCACGCCCAATTTTTTTGAACATAGCAACTTAGGCAATATCGAGAGTTTATAATTAAATCATAGCCGTACAAAAAAATGCGGCCTAATAAAATGTAAAAACAAATATTACTTACTTAGACTGTGTCTTAACAATTTTGATTTAGAATGCCATAGGCGTAGATATTCAGTTTTTTAAGGGTTCAAAAGAATTCATATTTTGAGAACGCTAATCGATTATAGTCAAATTGAAAATAGATATCGTTAGGGTAAATGTAACACTAAAAAATTCCTGAACTCATTGCCGCAGACGCTTACTTTTTTTCCGATTATACATATTTAAAATAAAAAAGAGGTAGTATTTTGAAAAACGGCGAAATATGGCAAATTTATTTCATTTTTTTGTATACATTGTAGTGTTAAGAATAAGATAAACTTAACATGAAAATTTTCATGGCTTTGTTGACTTGGAAAAAATATGCACAAAAAAATCATTGTTTCTTTAAAATTGGTTTTATCCTTAAATCAATATTATCTTATAAGTGTCAGGGCTTGAGCCCCCCCAAAAGTCGAAGTCTAGATGCGCCACTGTGCCTTATGCAAGGAAGAAGTTTGATGATAAAAAATTTAAAGGCTTACAAATTCGGGAATGAAGGAAATACCTCCACAGATCAATTGTTTGTAGAATATGGACATTCAGGAAATAAAGACGTACTTCAAAGCACGCAACTAAAGGATGCATATTAGATAGTATTCAGTCTTAGCAGATCCCGTGGTATTATCTGTAAAAACGTCATATTGCCGCTAATCGGACGATTAGCTTTCCTTCAATTTCTGTTTATGGTTGAAATTATTGATCCGCATATTTGGGGATTTCAAAATTTAATACAATTTAGAATGTTTAATGTAGGCTTGTTTGTAAGAGAAAAGTGCCAGTCAAGTTTTCCTTTGGCAAAAAAAATTCTTGGAAGCTTTAAATATTTGGTTTTAATAATTAAATCATTCATTTGAACGAGGTGGCTGTTAGGTTGGATTATCTGGATCTTCCCTGTATGTAGTGCCATACATACAGGGTTTCTTATCTGAACCATCAGAAAAATAAGAAAAGGTGACAACTTAGGCTTTTTTAATGAAGTGTCCTGAATTTTTTATATTGGTTTAGAGATTTGTCTCTCTTTTGATTCCAAAAATGTAGAGTTTATCCAGATTTATACAAATCGTTTATGAGCTATTTTACTATTTGTGTATTACTGTGTTATTTAATATATACTTCGTATTTTTGATAATTTATATTAAAGATTACGGCAACATTTATGAAGTTGTTTATTTATGTACAAAGTTATACCTTTTTATGACATATGATTGTCAATTGTATACTGATTTTAAAAGGCAAATAAAGAATTTGATATTAATTAATTTGATTTTGGATTTACAGTAAAGAAATCTTCAATATAAATTACCATATAGCTAGTTTATATTAAAGATTGTGATACAGTAAATCCCAAATAGCTTATTAACGGTTTGTGTGAATGTGGACAAACCATATATTTTTTGAATCATGGGACACAAATTTATCAAACCAACGAAAAATATACAGTGTGTCGTTAAAAAAACAAGTTATCTTTAATTCTTAACCTTCTGATCGTCTATTGTAATTTCTTCTTCATATCTGACGGTACACCCAATTGGCAAAAAATCGAATTCACACCTTTTTTCGGCATCTTTCAATACATTTTTATCAAATGTACATTCTTGTGGAAAAATTGGCTATTCCAAAAAGCGCAAATGTCAACCGTACTATCGTGCCCGCTTTATAATCAATTTTATTTTCGAGGGAAAATCATTACCACATATTTTCCACCCGGTCACATCTACCCTTGGAGGAGATATGGTGGCACCCCAATAATTTTAAATGGAAAGGAGGGTCGAGTAGAATCTCGTTTTAAATATATTAAATTGTCTTCTCATCGATGCGACGTTCCTCTATTATTTACTAAAAGTGTATTTTAAGTGTAATAAATAAAAGCCTAATCTCACAGTAGGTATTAATTTATTAAAAATTAAAATTGACCACCACCAACTTCCAAAAAATAATTAATAATTATATATCGTCGAGTTATGGTATTCATTTAAATTTATTCTTGTAACACGTCCATCGAATCAGGTTAAGTACCACACATTTTAGTTTTAAGACGTCCTCACGGAAAGGAATCCAATTCACTGAATAGGCGTACTTCTGTCAATCCAACGAAGGAAATATTACGTCTAAAAACCGCCTCACGCGCTAATCATAGCGCGGACGAGCTCTATCTTGCTGACTATTGCAAAGTAGTTGTCACTTTTAATGGAACACCCGGTATATTCCATCAAACGGCCCACTTCTTGCTGATTATAAATATACTAGGTTTGATACCTTTATTTTTAAAGACACCTGAGAAATTTGAGAATGACCCTACTATAAAAAGCAATATATTCACTAGGTAGTAGAACGTTTTCTAGGAAGTTTCCTCTCATTTAATGGATAAATAATATACAGAGTGGAGTTACATCTTTTAGCTGTTTTACGGTAGTTATTTGTATTCTTTCATAATTGTGACGGTTCAGAGGAAACGCTAAAACTATAAACCTTTTAGGTGGGTGTCAAAATATAATAAAATACCCTGTACATTTTGAAAAATGTTTACCCGCCTCTGTACCAACAAAAAAAAACCTACTTGAGATTTTTTTAACTTCAGTTTATTTTTATGAAAGTTTTAATAATTTAGTTATTATATTAATCAAATCAGAACAGATTCGAAGTTATACGTTTTTTTTATGCAAAAAACTAACAACCGTATATTTTACGTTTTCAGTACGATTTTTCAATATTTAATAAATCAAATTTAGGAAACTAGGTGGCGTTGAAAAGATCTCATTTTCATTAAAAATTGTAGGAGTTAACCTTACTCTCGTTAGGAGATTGATGCGCAGGGCTGAAAAAATGTGGTAGCAGTCATCCCCTTCGAAAATAAAATTGAATATGAATAAGCTATGCTGAAATTTGTTCTTATTGGAATAATGAAATTTTCAAAAATGTAAATTTGAAAAAATGTGTTAAATTTAAAAAAAGATCAGCTATGTTTTGAACGCAAGTGGCTCTGAATGTATGAAAAATGTTGAAAAATAAATAAATAGACTCGTTGAAGCTTAGTGTGATCTGTTATATGAAATACGTGTAATACAAAATATCCCTACACATGATTCTTTGCCCTCTATTCTACGATTTTTAGAGGTCTTAGAATAAAGACTATTAAGTCATTGCTCCACGTCTAGCATCTACTTCAGTTTTTATTCACCATTACACAGTTTCATATTTGGAGAATCAACCAAATCTTTAGCTTTAGAAGATTGTGTTTACATTCAGTTATAGATCTCAAGATAATTTTCGTTATACCGGGTGTTTCAAGAGTAATCTGACCAGGGGATATCTCAAAAACGCGAAGGATGACAATCGAATATGGGTGACATCGACTTGAAAATTCCTAATGATAACTTGTATATTTTTTTTTTGTTGTGATACAATTTTGACTTGTCTATCCAAAATTTTTTCCAATTTGAAATTGCTCTACAGAAAATTGCATTTTTTATGTTGTTAGTCAAGTTGACCATGGTATACAAAAAAAAAATATAGATATTCTGTGTTTGAAGTTTTGTCATGTAAAAAATGTAATGTTTGGCACACCAATCTGAGTCTATGAAAAGAATGTGAGTAACTATAGAAACGGTGCAATGATCATTCGCGGTTGGCTACAGCTCTGTATATCCATGGAAACGGCCTGCTTTTGACATACCTCCCCCTTTCGTCGATGTTTTAGATCTGTGTGGTGTACTTTATCATAGTTTCTCACAAAAAGAAGTTAAGTGGTGATAAATCAGGGGACCGAGCACACCATTTAATTATAAAGGAGCTAATAATTGGAATTGTAGCGATATGAAAGTTTGCTGTTATGAAATTTAGCTTCGTCGCTTTATAATATTTTAAGTAAAAAACTAGTAATACTATCGTCTTTAATTTCAGACCGATTTTAAATAGGCAAAAATGTTGTATAGACAACTGAAAATTGTACTAAACCAACAGAAAAAATACAAAGGGTATCATTGAATTTTTTAAGTCGAAGTCACTTAACATGGAAAAAAAGAGCCCCTTTTATATTTATACAAAACCCTCAAACCTATTGCTGTCCTCCTTTGCGTATTTGATATATCTCCTGGACAAATCAGTTTGGTGTTCCCGGAATACAACTAACTCTGAACTTGATATTACTAGACTATATGGAAAATATTCAGTAATGGATCTCTTATGTAAGTTTCAAATAAGAAAACATTGTCCTTACCATGCATCGTACCATCCTTGCTAGCCAGCTTAGTTACAGCCAAAGGATTATAAGTCCAGGTAGTATTGCAAACCTCGACTTTCAGATCATTGTCATTGTAGATTTGTTGTACATGGCCAACTTTTCCCAGAGTCTAAAGCGTGTAAAAGAAAGAAACAGTGATATTAATAGGTAAACTTAGCAACAGTTAACCGAAAATTCATATTGGTATCATTTATTTAACAACACACTTTTATACCATTTTTACCAATGAAATAGAAATAGAACAATAGACTCTTACACCATTTTCGTCATATAAATACTAATTTGAGAATTTGCGGTATCAACATATAGAGACAATTTTATTACCATTTGCGAAAAAATATTTTCAAAAATAAATTTGGCACACTGATTACCCGTCGCATAGAATTCGAATGGCGATTTTTTACATTTTGATATACCAGTAATTATAAATGCTTGGCCCACAAACTTTTTGTTTTTTTTCCTTTAAAGAACACATGCAAATATTTTAATCGGCAGTTTACGTTTTGTAACACAAACGAATATCACTGTAGCACAAAACATCCGTGTCCGAAAGTTACATGAATATACAGCGGTATTTACATCAGCATAAGCAGATACAAATAAAATTGTTGTTGCTCAATTTGAGGTTGAGGTTCTTGCAAGCAAGGAAGTAGCAACTTGGAGAAAAACAACTGCAGCTGCAGGGGCAGGTGAGATTTGTTCCGTATTGCCGAATTGTGCGTTCTGAAATAATGGTGATTCAATATTTAAATATTTTTTTAAATTATTGAATGAATGATGTAACCAATAGTGTTGGATAATAAAATGAATACAATAGTAAATAATTTTCATTAATTACAACAAAATAAGTTCAATATTTCCCATTTAATTTACAAGTTTGAAACCCAGTTGTATTTTTTTTTGTTTAAATGACCTGTATTTTCACATATTAAAATGTTCGTAGTCATTTTCGTTTTAACCTATATTCCAATTATAACAGAACCAGGAGAGTACATACATCAATCATTTTCAGACCTCAGACCAAATGTTCATTTCAATATTTGTAATTAATTTGTCCTTAAAAAGTATAATTTATCACTGGATCTATCCAACAAATATAAAATTTGAAGGGCTTTAATGAATATCAACTATTTCTTTTAGATAGCTTTGATAACATAAACAAATATTTATACTCAGTAAAATGTTGCTCTTGTTCTCATTTTTCATGAGAGTATTCATTTATTTATTCTCAACATTCCCAACCAACTGTATAAGTTTATTACAAGGAATTCTAACAATACTAATATTATAACAAACTAACAATTAAGAATAATATTAAATAACAAAATAAATAATAATTAAAGAACAAAATAAATAATATTAACACAGTCAAAATTATTTTTTCTATTGATCACGTTTCGATAAAAAATGTTTTTTTACTTCCTTTTTAAATTTTATTAAAGCTTTTATTCTGCGTAAATGTGTTGGTAATTGATTATATATTAATATACCACTATATAATAAAGATTTTTTTTCAAAATTGCTTCGAATATAAGTTGTATTTAATAAATCTGTTTGTCGTGTGGCATGATTATGTATAGTATGTCTTTTTTTTTAAATCTATATTGGATAATTTATCTTTTGTAAATATTGAATGAATGAAAATGCACATTTTTAACTTATAAATATGGTTAGTATCTAAATAGTATTTTGTATATAAATTTATTGTTGGTTCTAGGAAAGGAAGTTTATGTATACATTTAATAATTTTGTTCTGTAAACAACATAAAGGTTTCAATTTTCAATGTTTTTAAATTAGCAGATCCCCAAACTGAAATCAAATATTGCAATTTTGAATATATTAATGCAAAATAAATAATTTGATAATTTCTTGTGCATTACTTTTTCTAGAATTTTGATAGAACTGGTAATACAGATATCGGTCTATAATTATTTGGATTAATATTATTTCCTCCTTTATATATTGGCGAAACTCTAGATATTTTAATTTTTTTAGGAACAATATCTGTTTTAAAAGATAAATGAATTAGGTGTTTTAAAATTGGGATTAGTTGAATTTTGATTGTTTTAATAATTTTTATAGAAATGTTATCATGACCACTAGATTTTCTTGGATTCAGGTTATCAATAATTTCTTCTATAGCCGCATTAGTTATGCTCGCTTCATCCATAAACATACAATTTTCTTGCATTGGTTCTGCTTCTAGTTCGTAGTCTTTTAATTTTTTACATAAATTTTGTACAATTTTGATAAAATGGTTATTCATTTCTTCACAAATCCCATTTTCTTCTGTTATTTTTTTTTCCGTCAATTAAAAGATATTCAATATTATTTTATTTTGCTTGTTTCCTGTGAGTGTTTGTTAATAGATAATTAATATTTTTCCATATACTTTTCTGAACAAAGGAATTAAATTGTTCTTTAAAAAAATTTTGTTTCATTGACCAGTTATTATTTCATTGCTATCATTATTCCTTCTATTTTGTATGTATGTAAAAAGAATGGTCATTTTTTTAACTTTTGTAACCTGTTTTCGAACTTGTATGTACTATTAGTACTATTGTCACTAAAGGAACTGCCTTTTGTGGGAATGGGCTGCGTAGCTCAAATAGTTTTTGGTGAATAAAACTCTCAGTTTAATAAATAATATTAAAGCTGTATATTCGTTTGGCTTTTGTTATTTCACTTGGCTGTAGAGTTTTAGGCTTCGCATCTCTTCTTTGGGTTCTTTAGATAAACATTAACGTAAGAATAACTAACACTTATGTAGCTTTACGAATACTAAAATACTTATAGAACTTTACGAAGATTAAATACTTATAGATCTTTGAGAATAACAAGTGCTTATTGCGTTTTTAGCGACTTAAGTATTTACTTTAGGTAACTGGGTTAGGGTAAGATATATATATATAAGGATAAATACTAATCATATATAAGGATAAATACTAATCATGGGGTCGCACTACAAGCTAATATCCCAAATGATTAGAGGAGATAATTGAGACTCAAGTTAAGACTGAAGCTAGTGGAAATCACGTCGCTATTTATAATTGAAATAATGCTTACTGAAAGCAGTTTTTCTCAGTTCAATGTTAATTAGCTTATATTATGTTTAAACGATTAATTAACTTATTAGTCTGAGCAAAATCTACTCGAATAATATATTAGACTGTAAAATGAATTGTTTTTTCTAGATTTGAAATAAATAAATTGTATTTTTACTTAATATTTATAACTACAGGTATAGAAACTGAATTGCGCCGGTATATCTCAAGCATTTAGTTTTTTTGACGTTGGATTCAAAATTGCAGACCCAATAATATTGTTATGATCTTAGAAATAGGGTTTCCTGTTAATTTAGTAAAACAAATGAAAAAGAAATATTACAGGTAAAGAATTTCAAAAAACCTTAAATAAGCCAATATGACTGATAATAACTAAAAATTATAACACATTGCATAATGACAGATGTACTTACGGCTGCCATTCCGTCCGCCCAATCGCCGTGTCCCCTTTGCAGCATTTTGACTCTTTCCGCATCAGCACAGATCTGTACCACGTCCCCTACCGCAAACTGCTGCTGCGGCGTCTCATTAAAACCAGCTGAGTTTGGAGGTGTTGCTACTTTCGTCAAAACTGCAGGGTTGAAGGTCCACCTGTTACCGCTGTTGTACGCCACCACAATATCGTGGTCTTCGTCAATACCAACCACAGTACCGATACTAAAGAAACATATTATTAGTATATTAAAAAAAGAAAAGGGGAAACGTGAAGCTATCAGAGTTGACAAGATTCGACTCCCGCTGGAAAGATGAGTGATCTCCTTAAGAACGAGGAAATGAGCAACGTTCCCAGGGGAGGCTGTAAAAGGGATCTAGATGCTTATCCAATATAGACACAATTTTACCTATATTCCGAGTATACGGAAAATGCATTGTTATGGTTTGTTATACCGTTGCAAGAGATTCCCTTTTAGTAATATCAGGTATATGTGTATAAATACATCTTACCTGCTTAGGCATTCATACATCCCATCGGTCCATCCACCGTGCCCGTGCTGTAACGATTGCACAATCTCCAATTCCAAATCGACGTTAACCTGATCGCCGATTTTCAGTCCGGTGGGCCTAGGACTCGCCCCCTGCTCTCCAAGACATGGAAGGTGATCCCTGTACACATTCTGTCCCTTGGCATCATTCACTACCTTCAGATCAGCCATGCCCTCGAAGCCGACTCTGTATAGATTCTTTGAGCCGTTGTCCCACACAACATAAGCAGCAGATCTAAATTAACAAAAGGTTTATGTAAGAGACCCATCCTTCACAATTTTGAAAACTATCGAAATAAACATAGTTAAGGCGTTCCAGCTATTTGGGTTTTTCGTCAAAATATTTACGTCATTTCGCTTAAAGCAATAGATTTACCTTGGGCTGGCTGCTGACCAGTCCTGAATTTCTTGTACTTTTCCTCTTCTGCCATTACCGCCATCTTGGTCTTCCCACTGCCAGTCTACACCTCTAACAACACGTGCGCTTGGAAAAATCCCACGAATAGCAATTTTCTTGGTTTTCCTCCGAGGTTCGAGGTAGAAACGTTCTCCTCCAGGTGTAGTAATTCGATAGAATCTAAAAAGTAAATTATATGTACAGATAAAACTAACAAAATATTTTTTTAGTTTACCTAAACACATTTTTGACGTGTTTACAAAGTCTCATTAACAAAAATTATTGGAACTTAAACGAGTTTTATCTAATGCCATTTTAAGGAAATAAAATTATTATTAACGCAGCCTCTAACGTAATTAATGGATATCTGGAAAGAATTAACGATTTTGCTTACAACCATAATTTGGGTTTAAACACCACCAAAAATTTAAAATTTGTGAACTATGTCACTAGCATCACGAAACAGTGTTTTATGCATTTAAAGCTATTTTACTTTATGCAAACAAACATTGACTTTCATTGAAGAAATTGTTATGTGAAAGCTTGGTTTTGATTATGGTGTTCTATGATAGTAGTGTGTATTATTTTTATATAGACGGAATAACTTCCAACGGACTACAGAATATACAAAACACCCGCTGTAGACTTGTGTCGAATCCGAAAAAGTATGACCATATATCTCCCACATACAATACGTTACTGTGCTTACATATTCATAATTCTTTACTTGCCAGTTTCTATTTTTCATTGTTAAAATACTGAATACACTAACTCCTAAATATCTAAAAGTCCGACCCACGGATCTTGGATTGCGACGTCTGAAGGGATAGGGCGGTAAAAATTATAAAAACACGTCGCTTTTTGTGCTGTTGATACGCACTCGATATTTCGCCGGTTTATTTGCTCGCATTGCTTCTGTAGCCCACGATTCCTACGTCAGACTTTATATGATAAACTGATTTTTAGGAATGCAATACATAATGGAGATTTAAGAAACTAAACACTGTTTCAGATAATTTACACAACCAATGCTATTAAATTGCTGTTAAATGACGACCTTCTCTGTTAAGGAGAGGCCAAATTTATAACTTGATACCCGGTACAGAGTTCTTAGCAATTTTGAATTACCAAATTCCCTTACTTTTCCGGGTTTTCCCTGACAATTTCACGGAAATTCCAGGTTATATTTTGAGAATTTATATTTCGTATAAAAAACCCAACAAAACTAATGAAACTAAACTTAAATGAAATTTCAAAGGATATTTTGTTCTATTTAAATTAAGTTAAAAAAATGCAGTTTTACAAAGCATTTGCAAACAAAAAATTAATATATACTTGCCACATGACATGAAACAATAGAAAATAAATATTTTAAATTTTTCATCCCAGTTCCGATATTTCCAGTTCCATGGATGGTGCTTCCATTTCTAGTTTTTTCTATTTATTTTCTAATTGATAAAGTTCACTTTCGGCTCTTTTTTTTCAACATCAATTTCTTTTTCTTTCCCTTTTCGGCGACTTTGGTTGTCAAGGGCATCTTGATAAGTTTTGCAAGCATTTTTATCACATACCCTCATTTTGTCGCAAATATTAACATTTTATGCACCACCTATTTGATAAATTGCATCATATACTTGTCTTTGGCAGATAATGGTCTCCTCCAACAGATTTTCAACTAAAATATTTGTATTTACACAATTTTTAAAGTAGTCATTTTGTCCCCAGAATTTGTAGAAAAATGTATACAATCGAGTAGTTTGATTATATGTTTCACAAAAATTTATAAATTCGGTATATATTAGATGCCGGCTATACCGTTGACCACTTTTTTCTGCGGAAATTATTTCTTTTTCGTACAAATACGCTTATTTTGGGCTCTTATATGTGAAACTCCTTGATCAAGCATGCTGTTTGGTTTTAAGCATGTTACATACTTAATACACTTATATTTATGATAACGTTCTATTTGATTTATTAAAAATGTCTGTCATTCCGACAAATAGATCATCAAAAAAATGTGAGTCTTGGTCTTAAAAACGCATAATTTAAAGCCTATTTTGTCTTAGTAACTGAAACATTTGATGGAAGCTTAGTGGTGTTATCTTCCATCCAAATTTCAAGGGGAGATAAAATGTCCAAATGAAACAAGAACATTTTCTACTCATCTAATTTTACAAAATTTATAGGGGAATTTCTCACAAATTGTAAGAGCCGTAAAACTAGCACTCCTGGCAGATGAATCTTTTAAAACATAATATGCTCCCACTAGAAAGTCACACTACTTAAGCCGATTTTCGGTTCGATGTATTTGGCCCTAAACTTCACTTGCCCAAACCTACATTAGACATAACCGTCACTGGCACTAACAGTCGAAATCCCGACACATTGGATTGCATGGAATTCGTCGTTGCCCTTAAACGTCGAAATACCTAAACATGCGCGCCAATGACGTAAGAAACTTCTGTCACTGTTGCCAAAGTGCATTATTGTTCAAATGAAGTACATATTTCCTACAATATTAGTAATATTGTGTTTTTTTATTTATGTTTGATAACATGTTATTAATATTCCTGAATAAAAAGTTTTAAATGTTCTCAAAGAATTACCTAGTTTATAAAAATAGCAAATAGCTACATATTAATTCTACTGCGACCGTATCAGTGTTAGGATACAATAAAATAAGTTTTACTACCATGATGAAAAATGCCTGTAAATTGTTAGTTAGTTCGATTGTGAAACGTGCAGAAATAATATGCAAGCTTTTACTGTGTTCCCGATATGTCCTGAATTCTCAGTTTTTCGCCCATTTAAATGCAATTTCAAGAACGAGATTACTAGAAAGTTAGATTCAGCAATTTCAAGGGACTATCAATATTAGGACGGCAGAAAGTATATTGTAATGTACAAATTTCATATTGGTAAGCCACCTAGATTCTTTTTTTGCGTATACATCTATTTTCTTAAATGTTCCTCTTCGGATTTTCTACAATATATCAGTTTTTTAATGTATAGTGCACACTAAATGTTAGTTAAAAGAAAAACCTCGACAAAAACATTTGTTTTTGGTTGATAACATGATTTTGATATATAATTGTGATTGCATTTTTAGGGAAACCAAGTAAATTCATGGATGTATCATCCACAGTGAGCTCCATCTTGGCAAATCGTGGTATGAATCTCAGGCAACCATAAAAAATAAAAATCAGCTTTGAATATAAAATTATGAGTAGACAGACAGAGCAGTGAGAAATGGTTTCACGGTCCATCTGGGAATAAATATAGAACTGCTGAGGTAATTCATATAAATAATAATTTATCATTTTAATAATAATGAGGCCTTTTTCCTTTTCAAAATATTTTCTTCTTACAAAGTCAACTTTTAGAAAAATTTGTTAAATAGGTAGCAAAATAAAGTGCTTTGAAGATTTATTTAAGATGAAGACATCCATATACTTATAATTTAAAAAAAAATACCTATTACCTATTTTCAAAAAAGGCAACCTATTTTGTTAATGTTTACAACATTTTACGATGTTGGAATACCCCTAGGAAACCCTAAGGTATTTTGATGTTCTTTATTTCTTGAGTGATTTAAATGAACTAGGCTCTACACATAAGCAGGACGTAATCTGTATATAAAAGTTAACATAATCATCTGGGGAACAGAATTCTCTTTCAATAAGAATTTTTTGTTTTACTTTTATGCTTTGAATACGTCTTATTTTTAATGGTAATATATATAATTTTATACATCCGACTAGAGGACCCTTATGAAATAAAGAAATTTGGTGAAGTGTCATAACCAAATCATTCCTACCCCTGTGTTGATATTATTGAAGATTTCCCTATTTCTAGAAATTAAGTTTCCATTGTTTAAAAAATACATTATTTATACACTGAACGAAAGCATCTTGAAAAGAGTTGATAATGTTGAAGACTTGGGAGTGCCATTGAATTCCAAATTTACTTTTGCCAAACATAGATAATATCATGAATAGGGCAATAAAACTATTAGGCTTTATTTTAAGATGTCTTTGACCTTTCAGCAATGTGTATGTTCTAATAGAGTATTTTGTACTGTGCCATCTGGACTTGTGTAATTTATTTAAAATTCTTAACAATTTTATTAAGTCAACTTCTCTCTTATGTAAAATAAACTTTCATGTTTCTGTCAGATCAACAAGACACGAGCCATTATTTCAGACTAAGTTCCACAGAATTTGATAGGTTGCACTTTGATTTTGTAATTTGTTAAGTCTATAAATGTTAATGGCTATTTTCTGTTCATATATTTTTATTTATTTGAAAAAAAGCAAACACTGTTTCTTACAAAAACAGAAAAAAATACACAAAGAAAAAGAAAGTGTTATGATAATCAAAATCATTTAAATTTTCCGCTACACTCTACAAGGTTTTCTATGAGAGATGCATAAGAATTTATTTATGGCACAAATATAATTGAAATTTAAATGTAACTTAAATTCTTTATTTTCTAAGAATTCTATCTTATTGACAAATCTGATTTAGATATTGAATTAAATTTGCTTATATAAGTAAAAATGGAAAGAGCAATAGTATGTGATTGTCTTGTATGACCAGTTTGGATGAAATAGGGAATATTCAGGATGTTACTGGAGTGGTCCCATAGCAAACATATTAAATATATCGGAATGATGCATACATGTATACACGAGCGCGAAAGACAATCTATATCGGGTTCACCATATTGCCAGGAAAAAAGTATGCATGTTAATATGGTGATTCTCGCAAAATTTCATATGCAATGGACTGAGGGAGTCTAAAATTTTAACCTAAGTTTAGGCCTTACAACTTAAAACTTTGTATAAAGAAAACTAACAAGGATGAAATAAAAAAACAAAAATTACTAAATCAATATAATAAACAACAAAAAGTAAACAATAATATTTTATTCCCATATATGTAGGTACTCATTATATAAATGTCTGTTTATGATTAAGTTATTAAGAATCAGTTTGAAGATGACTTCATAAAGTCAAATTTTCAATGTGGAATAAGATATCATTTTTTTACTTTTAAGTGTTTTTTTTAAGTCCGTTCTATTTTTTATAAAAAATTCTGTTTTGGATAACAACGCTTTCTGAAGTAGATATTGTGAAGTGATATTGTGAAGTAACTGCCCAAAAGCGAATCCCATACCCTGTGTCTGTGAAGTCAAAGCCAAACTTATTCTTAATTACCTAATCACAAAAATATATTTATGTAATGAGTGTTTTGTTTTACTATCTCCATTTGTTTGGTGACTAAAATTTTCCAGATGGAATATAATATTATTTTCCAATTTTAGGTGCATTTTTTGAAGTCGGTTTTATTTTTTTATACATTTTTTTATTTCATGCTTTTTAGTTCTATTTATATGAGTTTTATTTTAAAAGTCATATTTACCAAATCACGATATATAATACCTATGTAAATTCCTGATAAAATGGTGAACGCTTTTTTACGATGAAAAAAAAACATATTTAATATAACGTCATACTTTTTTATAATATGCTAGCTGTGGGACCACTCGGGCAATATCCCGAATATTCCCTGAAAAGTTCATCGAAATTGTTTAGCTTTAGCTATATATCTTTAATCAATATAGAAAATATGTGATACACTTAACAGCAATAAAAAAATTTATTCAACATAGAATTAAAAATAAAGTTGACACTACATTTATCATATGGTGCATCTTTTTTAATTGTCAGACTACACACTTTCTCAGTAACAGTAATTATAAATGAACCACTTTATGTGACAAGCATATTCAGTAAATTTAAAGGTGCAGAATTTGAAGCTTCCATATAATAAAGAGGCCCAATTATTACATTGATGGAATGGGCTATAATTGGGGCTATATGATACTCGGATACTCGGATCAATACACGTAATTAAAGTATTTTCTTTCTTCCTATGCAAACTGATTTTATTTGCATTGCAGGCATGGCCTATTTGATGATTTTTCTTGTCAATACGGAATTCAGATTTTATTTTATGAACTGTACGGCCGATATAGAGGCCCATCTAATATATTTTCAAGAACAAACAGTTTTCTAATAATAATCAATAAAGATAACTCACCTATGTCTCAAATGATGTTTGTCCCCATGGTAGCAAACGGAACACAAATCGTAGTTGCCGCATTCCGCACACTTCCATCGAATGCCAAAGATGGGTTGCTGGCGACACGTATCACACATGGTACCTTCGTGTTTGATGCCCGTGGGGGCGCTGTCAAGTATACGTAGGTCATACTGGCCCGAACAGCGATAGTTTGCGGCCGTACCGTTGTCCCATACTACCACGACTTCGTCTGGTGACTCGAAGTTTCGGACAGTGCCTACGTGGCCTTCTCCACCATCCTACGAAATTACATAATCACTTACTGGAACTAATTTATCGTTAAACGCGTTTGAAATAATATGTCCCTTCGATTTCAGGTGACTAGATTAGATAGCCAATTAAACTTACAGAAACTAATACATAATCAACTTTCTTTTGCCTAATTTTAAAATTTTAGTTGTGCACTAGTGAACCTCTCAAACCCGTTTGCGTTCTACCTAGCTAGTTTAATTAATAATTATTGAATTTTGAATTGTGGTTTATATTTTTAAATGTATTTAATTTAAATAAATTATTTTATATTTGGTTTTAGCTTTAGTATTTTTGAGTTATGTTATTTATTTACCCTTAACATTTGTTTATTACTGGCATCTAATGTCTCCTATTTTTTGGCAAATTTAAGTTTCAGTTTATAGCTGTTTTATATGATCTTGTTCCTTTTACAAATAAAATGTATAAACGGGTAAGGGCTGCAACTACAAAAAACTAAGGAACCAAATATATTGATTCTAAGGAAAATAACTAAAAAAAAATCAAGGCATCACTTAGCCAGAGAGATAGAGGTAAAAAGAGGGCGTTTGACTTTGGCTAAGGCCTCTGAGCGTTTTAAAGTGCCCATCGCAACCATAAGCAGACGTGCTAGAGGGGGTAATGTTTTTGAAAAAGAGGGAAGACCTTCAATATTTTCTACGGAAGAAGAGGAACAGTTCGTCAAATACCTAAATATTGTGGCAGCATGGGGATTTCCCTTTGACTTAATGGATCTAAGGCTTTTTGTAAAGAATTACTTAGATAAAAAAGGTAAGTACAGGAGACTCGTTTAACGAATAATTTACCTGGTAGAGATTGGGCTTTTTAGCATCCAATATTTCTACAAAAAGAGCTTCATTTTCACAGAAGTTATTCATAGTTTTTTTGATAATGCCCGAGATATGTTATTAGCGGCAGATCCTAGTCTAATGATCAATTTTGACGAAACCAATCTTACCGACAATCCAGGGAATAAAAAATATATTTATAAGAGGATCAAGGTGTACCCCGAAAGGGTAATAAATTCCACAAACACAGCCATAAGCTTAATGTATGCGGGTACTGCTGATGGGCAGATATTACCAGTTTACGTAGTGTATAAAGGTGAGCATCTTTGGAACTCATGGACTGAAGGAGGCCCTAAAGACGCCAGATATAATCGTTCCAAAAGCGGGTGGTTCGATGCCACTTGTTTTCGAGATTGGTTTCTCACGGTGGTAGTTCCATTTTTTAGAAACAAACCTGGAAGAAAGGTAAATTGGTATAAATGAGAGCTTAAGTAACTCACTCACATTTAATTGTTATTGTAATTGTAAGATGTCCTTAGAACATGCGAAGAAATGCCTGCTTATTACCTGCTTGCCAAGCAATGCGACCCACGTCATGCAGAAAGGTCAAGAGCGGAAAATGACTACACTCTCAAAAGATGTATTCCCTAGATTGCTTACACAGCTTCAAGACAAGATTGAAGAGAATGGTAAAGGAAGACAAAATTTAATATCTGGTTTTGCCAAAACTGGATTGCACCCTTTAAATCCTTCAGGGCCAAAAGAAAGATTGCCTGCATCTTCCATCACAAGTACAGATACTAATAATTTAGATTCGAGCATTTCAGAATCAGTTTTGGACGTTCTAAAAGAAATGCGCATGGGTAAAGCTGAGCAGCGTAAAGCTCCGCGTCGTAAGAAGCTTGCTGTAGATGCCGGAAAAAGTGTTTCCACATCTGATCTGTACCCGTCTACTAGTAGAAACGAGTCTTTTAGTGATCCTGAGATTAGTCCGTGGGAATCATCACATGATGAAGAAGGCCAGCCAGAAAAAAGTGACGATGATGATCTTCCTCTAATACACTTAAAAGAACACCAAACTGCCCCATTAGATAATAACAATGAAGAAGTCCAGCCAGAAGAAAGTGACGATGATGATCTTCCTCTTTTTCACTTGAAAGAACACCATAGCAATCTTAAGGTCAATGATTGGGTGGTTGTTCGATATACAGACACAATTCTAAGCCAATGCTATGTAGGGCAGATAAAATTTATTAACATGCTAAACGGAGAACGGGTTTTTAAAATATCATTTTTAAAAAAAAATCGCAAAAACGGAAAGATTTGTATCTCCTCCTAAGTTAGACGAGGACAAGGTAACAACCGAAATGATTGTCGTGATACTTAGCCCCCTAAAATTGAGGGCTCGGGGGCCAAGCAGTTTCTTATCTTTACGGAAAATCTTTCAAAATTAAACATTAAGTAAATAGTTAGTATAGTTACCTTGTTTGTTACCTTTAAGGAAAAGTTATTTTTACGTTTTTTGAATTATTTAATGATGTTTTACAGATATTTTATGTTTTTTGTGTTACACTTCTAATGTAATGTACAATGTTGCAGGGAAAAGTGTTTTTATATATATTTAAACTCGTTTTCTAATTTTTTAAAAATATTTTTTTGTTTTCCAAATAGCCCCTCTAGCGGAGAAATTGCGATTTATTTATTTATTTTTTAAGCCATGTTCTCAAATAGCCCCACCCCATGGGGTAATTTGAGACCATAAAAAAAATTTTTTTTGGGCTCCCATATGAGGGAGCCCTTAGTCCAATGTAGGTAATAAATAGTCCTATCATAGGTCTTTCCAATGTCTCTGAAAAATTGACCAGGTTTAGTTTAGTTTTAAATATATGGCTAAAAAACCTTGAAAAAATTCTCTAATAGCCCCATTCTACGGTAGTGCTCAGTGGCGGTTTCAGCTTTCCACCGATACTACCTCAAGCAGCCGTTGTTGCACTGCTAAGTGACGTTTTTGTCGTGACCTTATATCAGATGCGGAGCTGCAAATAATTTACGGGCAATGTTTCGTATTATACGCCCTTGTCGTATTTGTTCTAAACATATGTCGCAGAACTATGAGGTGAGCTCAATACGAAGATTGTCGGAAGAAAAATCATTTGTATTTTGGCTTACACTGTTTCATAAGATAATGCTTCATGTGAATTCTGCAGAAATCAGTAGACGTTTAAAAATATTTGAAGAAAATATGAGCATTAGAAAAAGACTGAACGAGGAAATTGGAGAACGTCAGTACTTAAAATTTGCGATGTCATAATTAATGTTGCAGAGAACCGCTTTCAATATACTGATTAGTTAAATGCAGCAAACTTATTTATTTGTGAAAAATTTGAATGGTACGACAAATATTTTCCTCATGACTCGTGTAAAAAATCAATTAACTCTTACCCAATGTTTGAGAAACAAATATTAAATAACTCAGCTTTTTGTATTTCAGTAACGAATACAGAAATTATCCATCTTGTGCAGTACTACTGAATTTGTCAATTAACATTAATCTTGGGGAAGTTTTTCAAGAAACAATCAAATCATTAAAAGTAGTTGTTAATAGTAACAACACAGCCGATGACGACTGTAAAAGCGGAGAGAAATATTTCTACTCTGAAACGGATAAAGACTTTTCTAAGGAGTACCATGTGGCGACAGCATTAATGCCTTAGCATGTTCGTCAGTTGAATGCAGCTTGAAAAACTACTTAATGGATTAACTTCAAGTTCTGTGCCATAACTAATTCTGGTATAGAGGTGAACTTTTACAATTGTAGTACGAATTCAGGATTGCAGAACAAAATGGCAACCAAATAAAATGTTTGTAATCGTGAAAAAATCACCAACTCAAGTTTTCCATATCTTCACGTTTCAACGTCCCTAGATGCCAATAAAATTTCAATAAAAAAATGTTACGACTTCAAAAAAAAAGCACTAAAAAGTGAAAAAAAAAATTTTATCCCAAACTAATAAAGACAGTAAGACGTTATACGAGTAGTATTAGACATCAAAACACCGAATAACGACATAGCAAAAGAGATACCTTTTAGCAAATGGGGTTGCTTGAAAAGGGTATTTAAAAAAATATAAATTTAATTATAAAACTCGCTGCCTTTATCGCCCTTATACCTGTTTTTTTTTTATATTATTATTATAAAAAAACGGATAAACGGATTTCATATCAAAATATATGGGTCCACCCTTAGAGTAAGAATTAAAGTAGAGATCACAATCCATTCATAAATCAGGTTACCCTTAACGTGCCAACATGGTTCCCCTATTTTTCACATTCTATCGACCAATGTTTACGATAAAACGAAAGGTGGGGATAGCCCATGTTCAAGCGGTGGCCAGTTGTTGACGAATGTCAGTAGCGGCGCGAGTTTTCACTTCCCGCATAAGGAAATATCATTAAACGTCAAAAAATCATCGTTCCGGGTTTTTACAGATCTTCATGTTTTTCCATTACTGTCGGTCGGTCGGCCTGTTCCGGTATAGCTAAAAAATCCACTTACTCGATTAACTTTAATTTTATTTAATTTTCCCCAAAAATTACGTCTGATACAAAAAAATATTGGTATGAATTCAATATGGGGACACAAAATGACGACCTGTTAAAATATTTGATGTACGAAAATGAAGAAATGGGCTATGCTTTACTATGGTTGACAAAAGGAAGGATTCTTACCTATTCCTTAATATCAAAGAAATAATCGTTCCCTACTTCACTATTAAAATCAAACCAATAAGTTGGGTAAGTTTAAAAGAAATTAGTTATTTATATATTATTAAACTTTAGTTTTTAGTTAAGTTTGCCTTATGTCACTGTCATTTTGTAATTGTGACATTTGGAAAAATTATTTGTTCAGTTGTTCTTGTCTAAATTGAAACCTCTTTAGCGAATACTATTGTTAGAGTTTTAAACTATAACTATAACCAATGCTTTTAACGCGCTTTTATTGGCTTCGTACGCGTCTGATTTTATGTTTGTATGTCTGGTTCAAATCTTGTAATGGATTTTTTACCACTTCCATTACCGATTATTTTCAAATTTGACCTGCATACACTTTCGGATATAAAAAATCCGAATTTTTTTAGTCAACGTTTAGAAATCCAAAATGGCGGCGCCAATACGGCCGACGAATTTTGTTACTTGTGTAGATTAAACTGAAAATTGGTGCCTATGAAAATTTGAGAGTGTCAGCATCTAAAAATTCAAAATAGCGGTGCCAAAATGACGGACGGATGATTTTAACATTTGTGGAGATTATTTAAGAATGCGCAACAAAAATCAAAATGGTGGCGCCAATATAGCCAACGAATTTTGTCATTTGTACAGATTCGGCTGAAATATCAATATCTAGAAGTATTTAAGAACGAAAGTTATGAAATTTTAGTCAATATTTGAGAATTAAAAATGGCGGCACCAACATAGCAGACTAATTTAAAAATGTTTGCAGATTTGATTAAAATTCAACATTTTAAAAATTCAAGATTGTAATGCCAACATGGCGGCGGAATTTTAACATTTGTACAGATTTGAGAATACATATATATTTTTAGTAAATATTTAAAAAATGAATTTTAACATTTATATAGATTTGATTAAAAATCGATATTAAGTGTGCAATTTATATATTTTTAGTAATAAATATTCAAAATGGGAATGTCATCAATCAATCAATCCGATAAGTACTTTTTTCAAATATTTTTAAACATTTAATTAGGCCACCGTTTTGTTCTCCCATTTTGAATTTGTATCAACATTTTTATCAGTACATCCCTATATAATATTTGATTTTTGAGCAAAATTTGAACATAATCGATGCTGTAGTTTTCTACATTGACTTGACTACTGAACATTTTATTAGGCCGCCATTTTGGATTTGTAGTAAAACTTATCAGCTGATGGTCATGTCACACCTAATTTTTCTGCAAAATTAGGATAAAATGGATAAGCAGTTTTTTAGTAATATTTTTTTAACATTTCAGTATTTTGCTCAGCCATATTGGATTTTTACCAAAATGTTACCACGTCATCATCATATGACCTTTAATTTTTAGCCAAAACTTGAAGTAAACAGGACAAGCAGTTCTTGAACTTTGTCGCGGGCAGACATACAGACTAACCGACGGAACTGAGAAAATATGTGTTTTTGCAACTAGAATACCTTCCTCTTGCGAGTGAAAAAACGAACGCTATAAGATAAAAATAGAATAGCCAATTGTCATATTGTTTTTCCATGTTAATAGCTAAAATTTAAAAAATAAAAGATTTTTTTTAAATTTTCAATATAAATCTTAAATTCTAACCAGTTTAGAACATGTTTACGAACACATTTTTACTTTTAATGCCCAAAGAGTCACCATTTAAATTCCTTTACCTTACAACACTTATATATAAAATTGGCCTAACTCTAGTGAAAATTAAAAAAAGGCGCGAAATCATCCGAAACTTTATTATTTCCCTGGATTTCATCCAAAATCTAGTGATTTTCGAAATCGCATTACGTTTTTTTGAGCGTGAGACGCCCTTTGACTATTTTAATATTGTAATCAGTCGTAAAAAAAATCACCTCAGAATCTTTCTTGTATCATTGTGCTACTGAGGATTCTCACATGACCCCCGACGAAATAAACGTTCTATTATACTGAACCGGATTGGTCAATACGTCATGTGACTCAAAATAAGTGCATAAGGTATCTTTCATTAGACATGTCTCCTGGAAAAGGAAATCTTGCTGTTTACTTAGTGATTAAAAGAAAATTCCAAACTGAAACGGCTATTTTTTTACAAACTCACATTGCCGCACCACAGTTAGGTCAACTAAAGCTCCTAGTTTCGCAATGTCCAAGATAAAGTAAATAAAACTTATGTATTAAATATTTAAAAAATCAATGTTCTTCTAACGTCACCGCACCTTTAGAACTCTGCTTCTTGAAGTAAGGCAACATATAATTAGATTTGAACCATATCAACAAATACACAATAATATATTAAAACACATGCAGTAGTGACGCTAAGAAAAGCTTGGTATCTAATAAAATAATATTTAGCAAATTAATTTCTTTAAGGTTAAAATTTATTGTAGTTCCACGACCCGCTATTGGTTTTTAAACCACGCTGGTCACGTGACCTTGTAGCAATTTGTACTGTAGACTATAATACTTTTTTACTATAAGGAGCCGTTGTCAATGAAAGTGGGATGGTCTAATACATGGAGTTATCGATAGGGTTTGCCATATCAAACTAAAACTCTTGTTACTGGTGTAATCTGATCTGAGGCTTTGGGTATTTTAGTTTGTATTTTACTATTTTGCAATAAAAGTAATTTCTTTATACTGCTTAGAAACTAATACTGGAAACACATTACTATTATTTGTATGAAAATTTTATTGCATCATGTTTAAACATAGTCACCGTAACATAAATTGGTATAAACACTGGTGTTCCTGGTTAGGCTTGGCATCGTCGTACGATTGACCTTATACTGTGAGGTAATCTCGGCAGTGGATAAATATGTAAATAATGAACTCTATTTTTATACTTACTCTAAGGATCCACCAGAGAAATGTCCTCTACAATTTGGCGTTTGGCTCATCAAAATCGGCCAAGCCGTTTAGACAATATTTACGAGCAAACATAAAAAAAATACATACAGGTCGAATTAAGAACTTACTTCTTTTTTGAAGTCGGTTAAAAATATATGTTTTATTAATGCCGTCGGTCTGTCTATTAGTTCACGTCAGCTTAAAAAAACTAGTTACCAACCTGACTTGAAATTTTAGTCAAAAATTAAGGATATGAGGATGACCTGGTAATATTTTGGTAAAGATCCAATATGCGGGAACAAGATGGCGCCCTAGTAAAATATTAAGAACTCCTGAAAAAAGTACTGTTAGATTAATTTCAAATTGTTTGCAAGTATAAAGTGTGATATATAAATAAACTGGTAAAGTTGTGGTAAGAATTCAAAAGCAAGGTAAAAAAATCTTATTCATCTGACTTTAAATCTTGCAAACAAAACTTAAATGTGATATAGGGATAAACTGGTACGAATTCAACATGACGTAAAAAAATTGCGGTGTGTATTAATGTAAAAATACTTATTCAGTTTATTTTATATTACCCCAAAAATTAAGTGTGGCATCCAATATGGTGGAACAAAATGGCTGCGCAATCAAAATGTTTAAAAAGACAGTATATAAAGTGTTTCAAAATGACTGTGTGCCAAACTAAATTAGGCCAGACTTCACTATTCCTAATAAAAGGAAATACTCATAACGAGGCAGGTTCCGGCTAAAGAAAATTTACCGATTTTGTTAATGTTAAATACATCAACGAAATTTAAGAATATGGGTGCAAATTTCTGTTTCTAATGTATTTAATTGTATTTTATATAAGACATAAATACGACAAAACTAGAATATTCTACAAAAGTGTAATAAAACAGGTAGGTACATCTCCAGCACTGTCGGCTATCTGGTGAAGATTTGCGACAATTTTCTCGCCAGTCTCTGAGTGTACCTGTTTAAAAAAATGTATCTTAATACATGTTGCTTCTAAAAAAACATATAATTTGTAATTATACTTAAGAAGTATAAATTTTATTCCGTACAACTCAAAAAGTAGTTATCCAATGATTTGAGAAGAATAAAAAAGGCCTATAAAAAAATCACCATCCTATAAAAAAATGAGCTCCCAGTCCCCACTCTGCCTCTGTTTAAAACAGTGTACTCATGGCTACCTATAACTGGAACTAACTTGTTAAAACTGATCCCTAGTATCGCAACCATGGAACTGATCTTAACTAAAATATTAAATAGTTCCAATTCGGTACGAAACACTGCAGTGGCGGCTCTTCTATAGAGTCATTTGGTCAATGACCCTCAAAAAATATTTCAGAAAATAAATTATTCGTTTAATAAATAAATTAATAATAGTAATAAAACGCGATCCTTGGAAAAAGTTAAATACGCTACACTATTAGCCGCGCGCGGCGGTTCGAATGGTCTCGTTGCGTTCCTTAGGCATAATAAAATACGCCATACCTACATAAGGCAGTCCGAATTGCCCTGATTACCTTAAAGCTTGACGAAAGTACCAGAAGATTTCACAGCTACCGAGCGGCATCCGAACGTGATGGCAAATTGAATATGAAATCGCGATTTGGGTCATCAGCCGGTCTCTTCTCATAATTCGATCGATCAGTCGCGGCATCACGTCGGCATGCGTATCGGTCGATATTCTAACTCGATATTGTTTCGGACGTTTTTAATCGATGAGAATTGTTTTATATACTGTTTTTGTATTATAAATTTTTTATATTTATGATCTATGTGTGAGTTGGAAATATACGGGAAATAAAATGTTGGTAGTGACTAGTGCAAAAAAATAAACAATTAAAAAGTGCTTACGAACTTAATTTTGCAAAAATAACCAATTTCAAGGTGGTCTATGTATGAGTCGTGAATGTAGATAAAATAAAATATCGGTAGTGCAAAAAATGAATCAACTAGAGTGCTAACGAACTTAATTTTTGAGAAAATAACCGAATTCAAGATAAGTGGTCGCAATTTGCCAGAACTTAGTAAAGACAAAAATAAAGAGGTTTATCGAAACTTTCGCAAAAGTATGTACGATTTAGCTAACTGTATATATGATAAGTATACAACTCATTTTACTGTTCTGTTTGTTTGTTGTTTTCTAAAGACTCGCCGGACTCCTTATGGTGCAAAACCGGCGTTAGACTTAAAACACTTAACAGAAAAAATAAAAAACATGCGTTTTCTGCAGATCACATGAAATGTTCGGTGAACTATGCTACGGTCGGAAGTGTTGATATTCGCACTCAGCTAGACACAGATTATGGAAAATCCCTTAGAGATTTTAATGAAAATGTACCCAAAAAACGTTATATTTTAAACAAAATTATAGAATGTGTAAAATTTTGTGGGGCATTCGAGCTGCCACTACGTGGCCATGATGAAACGGCTTTGTCTGAAAATCCAGGGGTTTTCCGAGGGCTTATAAATTTTGTTGAGGAATTGGGCCGCTTTAGCAATGTTAAGTATCGAGAAATCGTTTATAAAAGGAATGTGCGTGCAATTTTAACGAACGTGTCATTCAGCATTTTTCCGATTCTAAAGAACGAAGAGTAGACCTGAACTTCAAGAGAATTTAAAGATAAAATATTTATTTTTTAAGTATGCCTATTTTTAAATATGTTATTGACCAATATAGCTGCCAAGATTACCTCACAGTATAAGGTCGATCGCACGACGATGCCAAGCCTAACCAGGAACACCAATGTTTATACCAATTTATATTACGGTGAATATGTTTAAACATGATGCAATAACATTTTCATACAAGGAATAGTAATGTATTTCCAGTATTAGTTTCTAAGCAGTATAAAGAAATTACTTTTATTGCAAAATAGTAAAATATAAACTAAAATACCCAAAGTCTCAGACAAGATTTCACCAGTAACTAGAGTTTTAGTTAGCTAAGGCAAACCCGATCGACAACTCCACGTATTAGACCATCCCACTTTCATTGACAAGGGGTCCTTATAGTAAAAAAGTATAATAGTCAACAGTAAACATTGTTACAGGGTCACGTGACCGGCGTGGCTTAAAAATCAATAGCGGGTCGTGGAACTACAATACATTTTAATATTAAAGAATTAATTTGCTAAAAAATATTTTATTAGATACCAAACTTTTCTTAGCGTCACTACTGCATGTGTTTTAATGTATTATTGTGTATTTGTTGATATGGCTCAAATCTTCTAATTATATGTTGCCTTACTTCAAGAAGCAGCGTTCTAAAGGCGCGGTGACATTAGAAGAGCATTAATTTTTTAAATATTTAATAAATAAGTTTTATTTACTTTATCTTGGACATTGCGAAACTAGGAGCTTTAGTTGACCTAACTATGGTGCGGCAATGTGAGTTTGTAACAAAAAGGCCGTTTCAGTTTGGAATTTTCTTTTAATCACTAAGTAAACAGCAAGATTTCCTTTTCCAGGAGACATGTCTAATGGAAGATACCTTATTCACTTATTTTGGGTCACATGACGTATTGACCAATCCGGTTCAGTATAACAGAACGTTTATTTCGTCGGAGGTCATGTGAGAATCTTCAAAACCAAAATGATACAAAAAAGACTCTGAGGTGATTTTTTTGCCGATTACAATAATTTTTCCTATCAGAGAATTAAAATAATTATAGAATATACCTATACTATATTAAAATAGTCGAAGGGCGTCTCACGCTCAAAAAAACGTACTGCGATTTCGAAAATCACTAGATTTTGGATGAAATCTGGGGAAATAATAAAGTTTCAGATGATTTCGGCCTTTTTTTAATTTTCACTTGAGTTGGGCCAATTTTTTATATAAGTGCTGTCAGGTAAAGGAATTTAAATGGTGATTCTTTGGGTATTAAATGTAAAAATGCGTTCGTAAACATGTTCTACACTGGTTAGAATTTAAGATTTAGGATATTGAAAATTAAAAAAAAATGTTTTATTTTTAAAATTTTAGCTATTAACATGGAAAAACAATATGGCAATTGGCTATTCTATTCGTATCTAACAGCGCTCGCTCTTTTTTACTTTCCTCGCAAGAGGAAAGTATTCTAGTTACAAAAAAAACATGTTTTCTCAATTCCGTCGGTTAGTCTGTATGTCTGTCCGTGACAAAGCTCAAGAACTGCTTGTCCTATTTACTTCAAGTTTTGGTTAAAAATTAAAGATCATATGATGATGACGTGGTAACATTTTGGTAAAAATCCAATATGGCTGAACAAAATGGCGGTTTATTGAAATGTTAAAAAAATATTACTAAGAAACTGCTTATCCATTTTATCCAAATTTTGCAAAAAAATTAGGTTTGACATAACCATCAACTGATAAGTTTTACTACAAATCCAAAATAGCGGTCTAATAAAATATTGTGTGTCAATGCAGAAAACTACTACATCGATTATGTTCAAATTTTGCTCAAAAATCAAATATTATATAGGGATGAACTGGTAAAAATGTTGAGACAAATTTAAAATGGGGGAACAAAACGGTGGCCGAATTAAATATTTAAAAATATCTGAAAAAAGTACTTATCGGATTGATTGATTGATGACATCCCCATTTTAAATATTTATTACTAAAAATGTATGAATTGCTCACTTAATATCGATTTTTAATCAAATCTGTATAAATATTAAAATTCGCTCGCATTCTAGCTATTCCTACTCTCATTTTTTAAATATTTACTAAAAATGTATGATATGTATTTACATATACCCCCAGATTACTCTTTCTTTCTAATCTACACAAATGTTAAAATTCCGCCGCCATGTTGGAATTACAATCTTGAATTTTTAAAATGTTGACAAAAATTCATGATGTGCGGTCGTAAATACCCCTAAATGCCGAATTTTAATCAAAACTGCAAAAAACTTAAAATTAGCCTGCTATGATGGTGCCGCCATTTTTAATTCTTAAATATTGACTAAAATTTCATAACTTTTATTCTTAAATCCTTCTAGATACTGATATTTCAGCCGAATCTGTACAAATGACAAAACTCGTTCGCTATATTGGCGCCACCATTTTGATTTTTGTTGTGCATTCTTAAATAATCCCCACAAATGTTAAAATCATCCGTCCGACCTGTTGACATTGTCATTTTGACACCGCTATTTTGAATTTTTAAATGCAGAAACTTTTAAATTTTCCTAGGCACTGATTTTCAGTTTTGGCTACACAAGTAACAAAATTCGTCAGCCGTATTAGCGCCTCCATTTTGGATTTCCAAATGTTGACTAAAAAATCTCGGATTTTTTTATATCCGAAAGCGTATATATGTGAAATTTGAAAATGATGGGTAATGGAAGTGCTGAAAAATCCATTACAAGATTTGAACCAGACATACAAACATATAATTAGACGAATAGGAAGCCAATAAAAGCGCGTTAAAAGCATTGATTTTAGTTTAAAACTCTAACACCCGTATTCACCAAAAAGTTTAACTTTAGACAAGGTCTAACTTGACAGTTACAGGTTTAAGATGACATTTTCAACAACTGAACAAATAATTTTTCTAAATGTCACAGTTACAAAATGATAGTGACATGAGGCAAACATAACTAAAAACTAAAGGTTAATAATACATAAATAACTAATTTCCTTTTAAACTTACCTAACTTAATGGTTTGATTTTAGATAGTGAAGTAAAGAACGATTATTTCTTTGAAGTTTGTAAAAATACCTATTTGCCTCATTAAGGAATACGTAAGAATCCTTCTTTTTGTCAACGATAATGAAGCATGGCCCATTTCTTCACTTTCGTACATCAAATATTTTAACAGGTCTTCATTTTGTTTCGTCATATGGAATTCATACCAATATTTTACCAGTTTTTTTTATATCAGACATAATTTTGTGGAAAATTAAATAAAATTAAAGTTAATCGAGTAAGTAGATTTTTTAGCTATACCGGAACAGACCGACCGACCGACTGTAATGGAAAAACATGAGGATCTATAATAAACCCGGAACGATAATTTTTTCACGATTAGTGATATTTCCTTGTGCAGGAAGTGAAAACTCACGCCGTCACTGGCATTCGTCAACAAATGGCCACGGCTTGGGCATGGGCCATCCCGACTTCTTGTTTTATCGTAAACATTGGTCGATAGAATGTGAAAAATAGGGGAACCATGTTGGCGCATACCCCTAACGTGATTTATGAATGAGTTGTGATCTCTACTTTAATTCTTACTCTAAGATACCGACCGTACTAGAAAATGTAAATTGATATTTTTTTTCTCATTGAACTCGTACCTAGAACTGATACTTGGCTCTGGGATCCTAACTGATCCGTAAAAAATGTTAAATCAGCCCAGTATTGCCAGACGTACCATCTTAATGGTATTTGTACCATTTTTTGCCCTTCAAAATATCACCGTACCATATACCGTACCATTTTTATAACGGGATTTTAATCGGGAGCCTAGTTTTATTTGCTGTGTTGCCATATTGACTTTATACATTTTCTATCAGCAAAATAAGTAGATTTTTTTTCACTATAATTAATTCTTTATTATTTTAAATTAGAAAGCATTACAAATAAGGTAGTCCTACCTTAAAAGTTAAAACAAAAATAGAACATAATGAAATACACGTAAAGTTTAAAAACATAAGAATTAACAATGCTTTGAGAAAATTTTGAAAGTTACATAAAACCTAAAAAGCGTTAATTTAAGAACTCAAAGTAAAAACTATAAATATACATACGAACAAAATTAAAGTTATTTACAAATTAAGATTTAAAAATAAAATTTCGTGTTCTTTCTTTGCAGATAACCTGGCTTCTTCGCTCGGAGACGATTGTTCCTGCTTTGGAATGTAACATAACTATAAAAAACTCACAGAACAAGTAGATGCTTCCCCCGCGTTATGACGTTCAGTTAATGCTACATTGCTAATAATTTTAGAAGCGATAAAATATGCACCACGTTACTGCAACGTTGCAATATTTCCGATAAATGATTAAAATCATTAACGTTATGATAGAACAAAAACATTACGCGGCTTTTGACTTTAGGTATTGTTTTAGTTGGATTAGACTAACCAAAACTAATCTAAAAGATATTTGAAAAAAAACACTCAAAGTAGAGCAAATCATTCGACACATTCGTTTTTTGCATAATTTTATTTTTTAAACAAAAAAATATACAAAAAAGAAGAAAGGCCGAAGTCTCAAATTCGTACCATCACACTGAAAATCCCCAATAAAATAATTAATAAATCATCTGCTCAGATGTTCCAATCGCGGCAACAACCCTACCTATATTTAGCTCGGCGCGTGTAATTTTCGTTCTCGACCAGTCCATTGTTTATCACTATCATACTAATTACTAGTTCGCGAATTAATTCTTTGAACTAGTTCGATTTGGTGAACTAGTTCGCGGGAACTAGTTCATTAAACAGAACGATTAAGCACACCTCTAGGCGCAAGTAATTGTAATTTTTGGCGTGCATTAGCATTACCAACCTGAAAATATTCAACAGTAAATAATTGTTTTAAAAGATACCGCTTTTTTAAAATATGTGGTACACAAAATAGAAAAAATAGTATAAAATACTCGTTTCATAAGACATTTAATCTCACTCGTCCTTTAGAAAACAAGTCTTCTAGGATATGAAACAAATATATTTGAATATACTATTTGCACAATGATACTGTTTGATTAATTATTAATTAATCTAACAATATCAATTATCAAATTATATTAATGTATATATTATATTCAAATATCAAAATTTAAAAAAGTTGTATTTGACATTAAGAAAAGCCACCATCTTTTTGCCATAAAATCATGGAATACTCGATGTGAATATTGCTGGATTTTTAAAACAAGGTAACATGATAAATGTACACACTAGACAAGAGGGAAATATGGTGGAAATTAATTATTGTAAATTTTAAATAGTGAAAAAGTTAGTAATAAAACATCGCCGAAAAAATCTGACTTCATCAGGCTCCTGATCAAGGCTCGAAGAAAAAACTTACTTAAAAAATAAACACAAAGATACCAAAAAAAACACTCTGGGTAAAATGTAACCATATATCATATAAAACTGAAGCACACGCTTGTAATTCCTATTAGCGTCCTCTAGAATGTCATGTTTTCTGTAATTTTGTCGATTTCTTCTAATTCACTTTATAAAAAATATTAAATTCCAAAATACGTACTTACCTAATAAAATAATATGAACAGGTAATAATAGAGTAAATGTTTTAATTAAATAAAGTTATTTTTTCTTTTTATGTTGTGTGCATCTTCAACTTCCAATCGTTTCTCGCTACCTACTCATTGTGTATTCCGCGGAAACGGAAATAAAAAAAAACAAAGAATATTTTAATCGGCAAAGCCTACTACCATTTTTCACAGGGGTGCGTTCAGTAATTTGTCGATTACATTCATAAATGGGGATTTGTTGAAATATCAGGCAATAGATATCAGATAACTGTATAACAATATTTATACAGTATGTTTTATTATTTATTTTGATATAGGTTTTTTTTTAAATGCTAAAAGACGAACAATATGTCGCGTGTTGCATGCCGCCTATGGTGAAAAAGTGTCGAACCCTTAATATTTGTTTGCTTGTAATTTGTATTGTTGTAAATAGGAAATGTTCTGGCGCCTTCATAATTTTTACAAAACCCCATTTTACATACCCAATCATGTTTAGGGTCCCCCTAGATACCTAAAAACATGTTTTTCCAATTCCGTCGGTCTGTCTGTCTATCTGTTCCCGGCATAGCTACCTACTTACCCCATTGACTTCATATTTTCGTCAAAAATTAAGGGTCATATGAGGATGACCATGACCTGATAATATTTTGGTAAAAATCCAATATAGCAAAACAAAAAGGCGACCTAGTGAAATGTTAAAAAAATTATTAGTACAAAATCTATCATGATGCCCAAAAACAGATTTTTCTCAATTCTGTCGGTCTGTCTGTCATTTCGCAGCATGGCTAAAAAGCTACTTATCCGATAGACTTCAAAATTTGGAAATAGTAAATGTTAAAAAAAAATATTACTAAAAAACTAATTATCCAATTTATCTCCAATTTTGCACAAAAATCTAGTGTTACATAGGAATAAACTGGTAACATTCTGGTACAAATCTAAGATGGCAAAACAAAATGGCCGTCTAATAAAATATTTCAAAGTCAAAGTCAAAACTTTTATTGGTCAAAAATTGCAGTAAAGGACACAGCCACGTCAAATAAATTACAAAATCAATAGGTCAGCAATAATATCCTAAAGCTAAAAATAACAAAACCAAAAAAAAATAAAGTAAAAAATAGAAAAGACACTTGATACAAGAATTGAAGTAACACAAAACCTATATAAAGACAAGACAAACAATACAAAACAATAGCGTAGGAAAGATAACAATAACCTTTTTACAATCAGTTGGTAAAAATTTAAAATTAACATAAATGGATACAAAATCAGCCTAAAAAGACTACTTATTTGATTAATTTCAAATTTTGTGCAAGCATTAAGTGTGATAACCTGGTAATCTCTGGTACAAATTGAAATATTTATTCAAACAAAGCAAAAAATATTTTGTTTTGTATGAAACACAGTTAAAACTAAAAAACAATTTGTTTAATTGTGTAAGGGTAATTCTTTATAATTTGATACACCTTTAAAAACTGTATTTAAATCGCTGCAAAAAAAAATTCTTTAAAAGGTTTAAATAGAAAATGGAGACTTTAAAGTGGAATGGGGCATTTTTAAATGGGGAACGCTTGCTGAAAATGAGGGGCTGTCCTAAATAGGTCATTTTAGTCAACCACAATCTTGTCGTCTTCGGCAAAAGTGCAAATTTAGTTTATTTCGAGCACTGCAGATTGATGGTTTAAGTTATACCTAAAGTTACTGATTTTTAAATGTATGAATTGATCTTAATTTTATAATGATAATAATATATTTATTGGCACCTTTCGTATTAAACATTACATCAAAAAATATATATAGAAATAAAAGTAAGACTACATAGCTAAATAAATCTAAAATAACATACAAATTAACTGCCGAATAAAACTGAACAAAACATAACAAATACAATATAAATAAACTGGTTTACACAATTAAAACAAACTATAAGTAGAAAACTCATTCAAAAAATCAAAAGGGTTTTCATCTCTCAGGGTCCACGTTATTTATAGATTTAATCCTTTCTAGTAATTTATTACATATTTTTAGGCAATTAAAATTTAAACCCTTTTTATATAATATTGTCCTATATATAGGAATACTGAGAGTGTTGTACCACTTTGTTCTGCCATGATAAATATCTCCATTTTTAGCAAATATGTGAAGATTTTTTCTGGTAAATACAGACACATTTAAAATGTAGAGGCACTCCACCTACAAGCCTCCTTTCTGCAAATACCTAACATTGACCTGATAACACATTTCTAAGCTAGTAATATTCTTTGTCTATAGCATTATACCAAAACATCACACTATACCGGATTATAGATTAAACATAAGCAAAATAGTATGCCTTAATTGAACTGCTTTCTCAAGTACCTAATCACATATCAGGTTTTAAAGAATATTTGTTAATATTAATTCAATGTGGTCTCTCCAAGGTAATTTTTCATCTATTACCATGTCCAGAAGCCTAGTTTTACTAACTCAGAACAGACT
>JAUTXW010002155.1:0-40624 GCA_030620095.1 Kuschelorhynchus macadamiae | reverse complement strand
TGATCGGCCAAAAAAACAAATTATATGCTAAATACAAAAAGACCTTGCTGCAGTCAGACTACCTAGCTTACTCGAACAAACGCCGCGAAGTCCGTGTCAGAACTGATTGGTGCTACCTCATCTTTTGAATCCAATTCTGAGCAACTAATGCCAGCTAATGCGAAACGTTTTGGTCCTTCATTAAAAATATGAATAATAAATCCGTTGGTTTGCCCAATTCAATGTCATTCAAAAGCAAGGAGTTTAAAAACTCGTTGGACATGGCAAACGCCTTCGCAGATCACTTTCAAGCCAGTTATTCCTCTCAGAAATGTTAACTTGAACTCTATTGACACGCTCCCATTTTTCCTCCTTGTCCTCTCATACCTTCACCGTTGATGAAGTAGCCGCAAAACTGAAAAATCTTGACACCAGCAAGAGTGCTGGTCCCGATGGCTTGCCGCCATCTCTCTTGTCAGCTTGTTGTGACACGCTCTCAGCTCCTGTGCTCAATCTTTCAAAATCTTTCGACTCGGGACATTCCCTTCTGCGTGGAAATTTTCCAACCTAGTACCAATATACAAAAAAGGGTCCAAAACTGACATTTCAAATTATAGAGGCATATCAATGATCTCCTCTATTCCAAAAGTATTAAGGCCATTCTGACCGAGGAAATATTCGCCACTTACTCTAATTACATTTCGCCAAACCAACATGGTTTCTATAGGGGCCGATCCACAGCAACCAACCTCGCCATTTATCAAGATTACCTAGTCTCTTCCTTGAAGCTGGCCAGCAAGTCGATTCTATCTATACCGATCTGTCAAGGCTTTTGACAGTGTGTGTCACAGGCTGCTACTAAGAAAGCTTTCCGACATTGGAATATCAGGCAATTATTTGAACTGGATTAGCTCCGATCTGAGCAACCGTAAACAACGTGTTTTAGTACATAATTCGGTATCTCGTGTCATATCAGTCGCGTCCGGCGTGCCTCAAGGGTCCCACATTGGCCCAATTTTATTTCTCCTATTTATCAACGATGTCACGTCTTGCTTTATTAACAGCAAATGTCTTCTTTTCGCCGATGACCTGAAAATTTTCACATCCAACAGCTTGGACAATTCTGCACTACAGTCTGACTTAGACCGATTTGTCTTTTGGTGCAAGACAAACCTTCTCACTATTAATATAGCTAAGTGTTCCTGTATTCACTTCTCGCGATCCCAGAACCCTATACTAAATACTTACAGGATTAACGACTCACTCCTAGAGGTTTCGTCCACAGTTAATGACTTAGGTGTAACATTTGATAGTATGTTAACCTTCAACGAGCATACCGATTCCATTGTATGCAAGGCCTTCCGAATGTTGGGATTTATCAGGAGGCACTCCCGATGCTTCAACGACACCAAGGCCATCATATCACTGTATAACTGCTTTGTCAGGAGCTACCTTGAATACTGCTCCATCATTTGGCACCCTCGCTATACATGCCACATCGAGAGAGTTGAAAGAGTTCAACACAAATTTTCTAATTACTTGTTAAGTAAATTTCACTTTCCATATCAAAATGTAAATTATAGTACGAGATTACTCCTTTGTGGTATGCAAAGCTTAGCTGAAAGACGCAGACAAGCTCTCCTTCTATTTGCTTTTAAACTTCTCAACGGTACTATCGACTGCCCTATCTTGCTGGGTCGGGTAAGCTTTCTGGTCCCAGTTCGACGCACACGGCATACCTCCCTTTTCTTCGTTAGAAGACACCGTACCAATTACGGCCAAAATTCCTTTATTGACCGTCTATGTCACAACCACAACAAATTTTATAATGACTGCGACATTTTCAACATGAGTCTTCCTACCCTCAAAAGATTCCTGAAGTTCGGCACAACTTAATCATTTTATTTCATTTTACTAATTTGCATTTTGCATCTTTTGTAGTATTGCAGATAATTTGTTGTTTTTCTCTTTTAGTGTAGTTTTAGTTTTAGTGTTATCTTCTTTTTTTTTTTATATATTTATATACCATTTAGAATCCTGATTCTGTAGTGTATTTTATGAATAAATAAATAAATAAAAAAATGTCTATTTACTAATTTATGTACAAAATTATCATTATATCTATTACTTTTAGCTATATTTTTAATCCGATTCATTTCATTGTTAAAACGTTCTTTACTTAATGGAAAATTGATTAACCTGTGAGTTAAGAAACTAAATGCTACTATTTTGTGTTGACGGGAATGAAATGAGTCAGATGTTATATACCTATCAGTATTAGTAAATTTAAAATTCTAATTTATCGTTATTTCTAATAACTAACGTGTCGAAAAAAGGTAATTGCCCATTATTCTCCTTTTCGTATGTAAAATTAATGGAAGGATATTTATTGTTTAATGTTTCTAAGAAAGTGTTCAAATTTTCTGTTTTAGTATCAAAAATAGTAAATATATCGTCTATGTATCTATGTCCTTGGGAAATACAATATAAATAAATATCTATCCATAAACAAATTTGTAAGGAACGAAGATAAGCAATTGCACATCGCAGTTCCCTCAAGTTGTTTATAATATTTATTGTTGATTTGAAAAGAAATTCGATTATACATACATACATTCAAATTATTTATTTCAAGTAGTTCCTTTAGGTACTCTAAAGCTAGTGGTATGGGTACACTAGGAAACAATGAGCTTACATCAAAATATATTAAAATTTTACCTTCTTTTAAGTGAACATTCTTAATTTTATCTAAGAATTCTAACGAGTTATTAACCTCAAAGTTATCGTACGAGATATTTAATTTGCTGAATTCTTCTACTAATCATTTTGGAATATTGTACATTGGTGATCCAACAGCTGAAACAATAGGTCTCATGGACTCCTCAGGTTTATGGATTTTGGGGAAGGCAATGCAGTTTAGATAACTGTGGGTTACTATGTGTTAGTTTCAATTTTAGTTTATCGGACGCAAGGTTTTTACACTGTTTTAAGGTACTTTTTACTTGTGTTATCATTTTTGTTAAGGGGGTTTTTCACAATTAAATCGTAAGAACTTTAGTTCATATCATCTGTTGATGATGCTAACTTGGTTAGCGAAACGCGCGTCCAGAACGTAACAAGTTGTGGTGTAGTGTGGTTAGAACTCTTGTATTTTGGAATATTTTTGTACATAGCTGGAAAAATTTTGTTAGACATGTATAAGGTTGAAGACTTTTATAATTTTATAAATAGTAGTGTTAAGCCCTTTATAATTAGTTTAGGCATAGACGAAGAAGACAGTGATAGTGAAACGGAACTGAATGTAGGGTAGGTTGGAGTAAGTTGTATTAAAAAACTAAGATGCATTTTATCATATTATTAAAATAAAAATATAGTTTTTAAATTTTGTTATCAATATCAGAAATAAATACATAATAATAAGTTTTTTTATTCCTTTTCCTTTTCGTTAAAAATAACAAGTGAAACTTCTCTATTATTATGGGGACAAAATAGAAAATCCGATATAATATAGAATATAATTAATAATAATAATAATAATATTAAACTTAGATAACTTCTTAAAATAAAACTTTCCAACCAACAGGTATAGATTAAAAAAGGTATGGGTGAATTTTAGTCTTATATGGTAAACAGTTTAAATAACAAAATTGCTTGTTTAGCGTTTGTAGGATGTACGTGTTTATTTACAATTTACTAAATATATACAGGGTTATTCACGCAACCTGTTCATTAAAAGTTTTTGATGATGCCATTTAGATAAAAATTTCAAATTTTGGGATTAAGGTAAGGTCAAGGGGTACTTCTTTTTTGAAATATTTTCAACTTCCTGTCACTTCCGGTTTAACCGGAAGTTGGTATCAACTTGCTTATTTTAAATGGAACACCCTGTATTTTATGATATTTTTGGATTCTATGGAGAATTTTAATGCTATTTTATGTAACATGTCCTATAATTAGGTTTAAACGTTCTTAAAATATTTGACCTTGAACCGAAAATGAGCCTTCGGGGTACCAAATTTTAAAATCTCATATTTTTGTAAGTTTTGAAGATATAATCTTCATATTTTGCAGACGATCGGTAAATAATCTTAGGTTTATATTTTTTTATTGAATTTGTCTATTTTTATACAGGGTGCCTCAGCGGCAAACATTCACATTTTCAAAGCCGCTAAAGTCCGTTTTTTTAAATGGGACACCCTATAACTTTATACACTATCATATGTAGAATTTCATTTTCTATCGAACTGTATTAAGGTTCCCTATACCTATTCGTAACCATTTTCGAAATAATTGGGTTTTATAAAAATATCGTATGTATTTGCTTAAATGTTTACATGTTCCAATGGTGAGCCATGGAAAAACAATTGAGATCCAATATCCAATATGACAGATGATTAGTATGCGTTATTTATCGAAAGCTGTCAGTGATAAACTAAATCTTCTAAATCGAAATGAAAGAATACTCAAACGCTGATATTCTCAATCTATTTTATATTCATGGAGAATGTTATAAAATTTTGGAGAGAACGTGTCGTGTGTTTAATGAACGCCACCCTGATTTGCCGCCAATGAACAAGTCTAAATTCAAGAGGATTGAAACGAACTTTTTGCGTTTTGGCAAGGTTAAAGTTACAAAAAAATGTTCCGAAACCAGTGACAAATGCCGAGGATAACATAATAAACACATTAGCTTATTTCCACGCAAACCCGCAAAGTTCAATACCGTCTGCAGAAAACGATTTGGGAATTTCTTCTTCATCTGTCCAAAGAATCTTGAGTGAACATCATATGCACCCTTATTCCTTTCAAAACGTGCAAGCATTGAGACCTGGTGATGATGTCCGACGAGTAGAATTTTGCGAATTCGTGTTTTTGAAAATTCAAGAGGACCCTCAATTCCTTTCAAAAATATTTTGGACCGATGAAGCGAAATTTTCTAGAGAAGGAATAACAAGTAGAAGAAACGAACATTTCTGGGCAGCAGAAATTCCGCACGCTTTACGCGAAACGCGTTCTCAAGAGAGGTTTAGCTTCAATGTTTTCGGTATAGTATTAAATGATCAGGTGCGGTACTGTATTTATAAAGACAATTTAAACAGTGATAAGTATTTGGAAATTCTACGAGGAACGGTTTCTGAATTTATAGAAGAAATTCCTATTGGTGAGCTGCAAAATTATTGGTATCAATTATACGGGCCACCAGAACATAATTCCGCTGCAGTTTATCTCCAATTATCTCGAATTTTTAAGATCGCTGGATTGGTCCCAATGGCCCTTGGAGATGGCCCCCGCGATCGCCTGATTTAACACCCCTAGGCTTTTATTTATGGGGATTTACCAAAGGTAAAGTCTATGCTTCCCCAGTAAATAACCAACAAGATTGACTGGACAGGATACGAACAGCTTTTGCCGAATTAGAAAACGGACAAATTCAACGGGCCACAGCAACTGTACAATGAAGAATTGAAATGTGTCTTCAAATGCACGGACAGCATATAGAACATTTGTTATAATTTAATTTTATTATTTTATTTATTTATTGTTGATTGTTAGATTGCTATAATTTTTAAGTTCACTAAAACAAGTTTAAAACAGTCTCGAACTTAGTAGATATGGTTAAAAATAATGTAAACAATTTATTACATTTTTTATAACTTTAACTTTTCCGAAACGAAAAAATTTCGTTTCAATCCTCTTCAATTTTCTCTTGTTCATTGGCGATAAATGAAGATGTTTTTCATTAAAAACATGGCACGTTCTCTCCAATATTTTGTAACATTCTCCGCGAATATAAAATAAATTAAGAATATCAGCTTTTGAGTGTTATTTTATTTTAATTTAAAAGTTTCAAATCAGCTGTCATGTTGAATAGAAAAGCACAACAATTGTTTTTCCATGGCTTACTACAGGAAGGTGTAAGCATTTAGCAAATACATATAATAGTTTAATAAAAACCTGATTATTTCGAAAATGGTTACGTATAGGTATAGGGAACCTTAATACAGTTCGATAGAAAATTAAATTCTACATTTGTTAGCGCATAAAGTTATAGGGTGTCCCATTTAAAAAAACGGACTAAAGCGGCTTTGAAAATGTGAATGTTTGCCGCTGAATTTAGGACACTCTGTATAAAAATAGACAAATTCAATAACAAACTTACAAAAATATGAGATTTTAAAATTTGGTACCCCGAAGGCTCATTTTTGGTTCAAGGTCAAGTATCTTAAGAACGCTTGAACCTAGGTATAGGACATGCTATATAAAATAGCATTCAAATTATCCGTAGAATCCAAAAATATCATAAAATACAGAGTGTTCCATTTAAAACAAGCAAGTTGATACCAACTTCCGGTTAAACCGGAAGTGACAGGAATTTGAAAATATCTCAAAAAAGAAGTACCCCTTGACCTTACCTTAATCCCAAAATTTGAAATTTTTATCTAAATGGCATCATCAAAAACTTTTAATGAACGGGTTGCGTGATAACCCTGTATATTAGTCAAATCCAACAGTTACTCTGTAGTCATTTGCTTTTAAATGTGTATACTTTATTTTTAATACGAGAAAGAGACATATTTAAATCTAATTTTTGATGCTGTTACAGGAGCTACGTAAATATTCAGACATTTTCATTAACCTTCTTTTCTATAGTTAGCATATAATAGCAATTTCAGAGTATTTTATATTTGTATGTTCAAAAGGCATTAAAGGGATAAGAAGTAACATGGATTATACCTACGTAACCTTTTTTTTCCAAACAAAACTTCTTTTAGCACAGCCACGATTGGTCTGGACGAGAAAATTAATATACAGGGTATCCTGAAATTAGGTTGAAAAATTTTAACAGCGCATTCCACGTTTAAAGAATGTAAAAAGTTTCGTATAAACCTGTATCGGGGGAAGCTTCGTTTTTAAGATACAGGGTGTCAGAAGTAAAACCGTGAAGTCGGTTTGACCATAGTTCCCCACATATGGTAGTCCACAGGATTAAGTCAGGGGCCCGTAGTGGCCATTATACAAGTCCATCTCCGTGAAAATTGCTCATCAAACCATTCTCTTACATTTCTCCCATAATGCGCGTTAATAAATAATTTATTAATAAATAATAATAAATGTTTATTTTAAAAAAATCTTATATTTTCAAATTGGATAGTCATAAAGCAATAGTAAAAATAGCTGAAATTTAAGACCTAGAAATAACTTAAGAAGAAATAAGCTCTTTCCGAAAAAGCTGCTATGTAAACTAAAATCTGAAAAAACAGCTTAAAATGATAAATTAGCTATAAAAAAACTTCTGCTTTGTTTTTGTAGATGTGACTCAAAACTTTGACTTCGTCTTCTGGTCGGGAGATTTAAATTTTCGTTTAGCAACTCCACGTAGCAAAGTACTGGAATGGTTGTCGAATACCAGCTTTCCCCTTCCTCCACATTTGCCACATGGTTACATGCATCACGATCAGCTCTGTACTGTTTTGGCGGATGGTGCTGCGTTTCGAGGGTTTTCAGAAGCCCAAATTACATTCCCCCCAACTTATAAGGTAAGTATGTATTAAAAGAAAATAAAACATGTTTTATTACTTCATCGCGTAAACACGAAAATACTGCAAGCTAACAATGAACGAAATCTTTCGCGGCCTTTGTCAATAAAGAAATCATGGTTCATGGGATTAGACCGTGTCAAATTGGAATTACTATCTGACGTTTCGATTCGATTGCACGAGGCATCTTCACGGATCTTTATTCCACGAGATCTGAAGACCGAATGTGCTCAGAGAGATTCAAACGGGTTTTTATACCCAACTTGTGCTCACCACCGAACCGTAACCCTGTGTTAAGTTCCGTTTCCACGTGTAATGTCCCAACTAGCAAAATAAATTGATAATAGAACGAAATTATTTCGTAACTATCGTATAGCGCCGCTTAAATAACGACTTTATTTTGTAAAGCCTCTCAATACGACAATTTTATCATAAAATAGAGTGGTTTCAGTAATGATGTTATATAGACGTTCTTACAACTCATATTATAGTACAAATAAATATTGTATATGTACACATTTTATAACAGTTGCATAACATCTTATAGAATTTTTATAAAGTAATTTTAAGATAATTGTATACAAATTGTAATACAGTTGCATAGCTATTGTATTATTTTTAATAGCGACGTTAAAAGTTAGTTCTAATGGAAGTTTTGTAAATGGTTGTATTGAAGTTCCATATGAAAAGTAATAAGATTGTTAATTGACGAAAAAATAAAAGCATTACCCAATAAGTAGGATAAGATTTTATAATCATTCTATAGCTATAACGGTATATTCTCTATTATAAAGAGCATCTGGCAACGTTGCCTCTTGTTGATTAGATGTGTTGGGATTTTCCTCCTCTTTTATTAATGAATTTTGTCTAATAGAACCTTTGTATTTGTAAAGAAAGTGTTCCGGAAACGTCCTGTAGACCCTGATTTTGGCTGGTGAGTGAAAAAAAATCTTTCTGACTCGTCGTATATTGATAATTTCATTAATTTTCCACAACCGCACTTGCTGATGGTGGACTTTGAACCCTAAGCGGAACAATACATACCAACTTGGAATCATCGCACTGTTGCCAAGATTTTTTGAATTTAGTAAAAGTTATTTAAAATGACTGGCAGCAGGTTATGTCCAGTTTGTAACAAAAATATTGGGAAGAAACTTAAATTAAACTGCGGAAGGTGTAAAGACTACTTTCATCTTGAATGTGGTAAAGTCTCCGAGGTTGATGAAAGACTCATGCAACAAGAAAAAACAACATGGAACCGCCATGATTGTACCAAGGAGGTCTCCGTTAGGCGTTCAACAGTTTACAATATGCGTACATCTGAATCCGAGGGAATTAATGAACTGAAATCCATGCTTAAGGATTTGCAAATGGAAGTCAGGTAAATGCGGAATGCCATGGACTTCTTAAACGAAAAATACGAGGAAGAAAAGAAAAGGTCAAAGATCATGTCTGAGATGTTTACCGAGATATCAAAGGACAACCAATTATTAAAGGAAAAAGTTCAGAAGCTCGAAACCGTTTTGAACGTCCAGCAGATTAGTAACATTAAGAATAATCTTTGTGTAACTGGATTGGTCAAGAAAGATGAAAAGGTCAATATCAAGAATAGGTTATGTAAACTTTTTACCTTTTTATTTAAATACTGAGACATCAGAAAGCGATTTCGAAAATATTAGACATTTTGAAACCACGAATGACCCGAAAATACTGGTAACACTTAGGAATTCGGAAACTAAAGGTAACAGGACTACAAATAGTGTGTTTTCATTGATGCCGATTGAGGACGCCGACGTGTTAAATGCTATACAGGGTCTGACATCAAATGCGTCTGGGTCTGACGGGATATCTTTTGAAATGATTAAGTTATGCTGCCCTGTAATTTTACCCTTTTTAACTCAGATTTTTAATTTTTTAGGTTCTGAGTTTCCCGATGATCTGCTTTAGTTTTTCTTCCCGAAGTGACTGATGTCAAAAGTGTGTCTGACTTAAGGCCAGTCAGTTTTAGCCACTGTGTCTAAACTGTTCGAAAAATTATTTATCACCAAGTTAAATTAATAATTGATAATACTTTACTGCCCGAGTCTCAGTCCGGGTTTCGAAAGCGTTACGGTGCAGTCTTTTCTTTAAAGTCTTGGATGATGTTATTCGGGCAGCTGATCGTGGAGAAACATCTGCGCTGGTACTACTAGACTATAGCAAGGCGTTTGACACGCTAGATCATCGGCTCCTTTGTGCCAAACTGCATATTACGGTTTCACCAATCCTACGGTAGAATTTTTTAAAAATACTTATCCAACCGTTTTCAATGCGTCTTTATGGAGGGTAAGAGATCTGACCCAATGCCAATTATGTCTAAGGTATAGTCGATCCAGGGGCCTTTGCTTTATAGCTTATTTATACCATTGACATGGATCGCGCTGTCACAGACTGTGATATTCAACGGTACGCTGATGATACGCAACTGCGTATCAGCTTCAAAAAAACTAATGCAGATCAAGCTTCTCAAAAACTTAATGGCTGTCTGGATGACATTTTTAGTTGGTCAAGTAAAAACGGTTTGAAAATAAACCCTTCAAAATCGGCTATTCTGTTTTTTGGGCCAATATTATATAGGGCAAACAATATCTCACTTTTAGGATGGACAACGTGGTAATTCCTAATGTAAAAGATGACAAAAATCTAGGAGTGTTTTTTGATTCGGATCTTAATTTTAAAATTCAAGTTGTAAGATTGTTCAGAAATCAATAATTTCTCTAAAAATCTTTACAAAAATAGGGATGTTTTGGGTGATATTTGAAAAAGCGGCTATGTGAGTCTTTGGTTTTCTCGCATTGTAACTCTGCATATATTGTATATGGACCTTGCCTGGATGCTCAATGTAGAGGTAGGTCGATTGCAGAGAATTCAGAACTCATGTATCCGCTTCATCTATAACCTCAGAATGAGAGATCATGTGACTCATAGATTGTCCACTATGAAGTGGCTAAACATGCGGGATCGACTAAAATTGCATCTCGCCTGCTTTCTACACAAATTAATTGAGAGCGGCTATCCCCGGTATCTTCGGGAAAAATTAGGCTTTCGATCTTCCACTCATGCCAGACTTACCCGTCACAACGATCAGCTTGATATACCTTTGCACCGAACCGCTCTCTTTGAACGATGTTTTTCTTATGTGATTCCCAAACTATTTAATTCGGATATAAGAAGTAGTTTTGTGAATTATCGATACCTGTTGTTAAAAAGGAAATATAAAAATTACTTACTTAGCCAATATTAAGACTACATATTTATTGTATTTTAGTTTTAGATATATTATTTACTGTGTATTCGGTAAGGCTATTTGTTATAGTGTTAGTTATTGCTATGTTATTAACTTTATTTCAAGATACATTTAACTATATTATAACATTGTAATTTGTGTTAAAGATGCTCGGTTAAGAAAACAGCAATGCTGCCCTTCGCCGAGTAAAAAAATAAAGACGTTTCTATTCTATTCTATATAGGGTAAAAATGTAGTTCTTAGAAATAAAATTATCCCAAGTTCTGCCTAATAAAATATGTCTGTACAACATAACCCAATAATTCTGGACTAAAAAAAAGCAAAGCTCGTCTATCAGTTTTGTTTACAAAATGAAGTCGGCAGTATCTCAATGGAAACAAACAAAAAAGAGTGGCCATTTTAAAAGAGCAGTTAAGAAAAAGTACCATAGAATACTTCAGACTTGCAGTTCTCGTGACCCACCTGCTATAGTTGAAACTGCATGTAATTCTAAGTGTTACGACGAGAATAATTTAGAAGAAACAACAATTTTAGCCCCAACTGGCGGTAGTGATATTGAAGAAGAAACTAAAGCAAACGAAAACCAGCAAGATAGCGACACTAGTAGTTCTAATGAAGAATACATGGACGTGGATACCGAAGACGAAAATTTGCCGCCTTCTCTTTCCGAAATTGAGAAAAAGGTTAAAATAAAAGAACAACTAAAGATTTGGGCAACGTCTTTCAATATTAATCATTCTGTATTAAGAGAGCTCTTCGTAATATGGAACCTGGCTATACCTAATCTTCTTCCTATAGATCCAAGGACATTTCTAAATACTCCCCAATAAGTTAATCTGGTAGCATTTGAGAATGGTACTTATTGGCACATTGGTCTTGAATCCAATTTAATAATTGCTTTAGAAAAATTTCCGAATATATATTCCATTTCGCTAAATATAAACATGGATGGCCTTCCAGTATATAAAAGTTCAAAGTGCTAACTTTGGCCAATTTTATGTAACATTCATGAAATACCAGAGGTTAAACTAATTGTAATCGGAATCTATAGCGACACGGGGAAAAAGGCACGCATGGAAGGAATAAGGAACGCTATATTGCCGTTAATCGAAACACAATACAATAAATATATTGCTTACTGCCGTACAACACTTACCTTAAGTAATACTTCTTTTCTATTATATAGTTTGCATATACGCTATATGATAACACAGAAGTTTAAGATACAGTGTTGCTAGCTTCGGCAGTCATACGTTTAACCCTAGAAACTGTTTCTAGAAAATCAGCATAATTGAAAGGAGTTTTCAATGTTCGGGTAGTTTTTAAAATGGCGATTAAAAAAATGCTGTTAATGCATTCCCTTAATGTGTATTCAAAATAGTTCTACGATCTCGTCATTTCAGCTCATTGGGCGCTAAAAAGACTTAAAATAAATTAATAATAAACTGAGACAGAGTTGGATATATGATCGATAAACACTACAGGATGTTTTTTAGTACGAAGACCAATAGGCCCGATTCGCTTCCCTTCAGAGGAAATTGTAAATGTAATATCAAAATATGTTTCTTAATAAGTAATGTAACCGAAAATAATTTTTTATTGTACAGGGTGATCAGTTAAGGGTAGCGAGCGGCCATATCTCATAAGATATTGGTCGTATAGATTTGAGAAAAAAATATCATAATAAAAGTCGCCAAGAGAAATTGCTGAAAATTATTTTCGAGATTGTCAAACGTCCGCTAGAGGGCGTAACAACCAACACCAAGTAGAAAAATGGGGTTTTTATAGAATTTTGCCTAATGAAAATATATCGATATCATTTTCATATTTAGTGACCATTTCCCTACACTTTTTGTCTAAAATGTTTTGTTCTATATATCAAAATAAAGCGGTGGGGGAAGTTCAATTGTTTTTTCAAACAAACCAAGGTGTCTCCCGTTTCTTTTGACCGATTTTAGCAAACTTAGGCTCATATGAAAGAGCATAATTTGCACTACAAAACGCTTATTTGGTTTTGAATTTTTGACTTTTGCTGGCGTCGCTAGATGGCGTTAACTGAATTAGTAGCATATTTTTTAGTTTTTTTTTCAAAAAAAACAAATGTAATGGTATATTCATTTTTACATATTTTAAAAGGGGATAAATTTCTCTATAATTTAATGAAAATAATTTATCATCTACCTTTTTTTGAACCGTTGATATTGACCAAAATATTATTTTATTTTATTAAAAAATGGCACGCCACTGCTTTTTGTCAAAATTAAAATCATTTTCGTAATCACTTATTAGTTGCTAACAAAAAGAACTTCTTGACTTTTTTTCGTCAAACGAACGGTTTTGGATTGGAAAAATAAGATGTTTAACAATGATAACTATAAGGTTCAAAATTATTTTTAAATATTACTTCTCACAATAATAAAATTATTACCTATTATTTTATTATTATTGTTAAAGTTTCATAAATTAAATTAAAAATCAAACTTAACTAACATCGCATTTAAGCGAATCAGGCCATTTACGTTAAGAAACAAAACACCAAATTGTCAATCACGTTGATATTCATTTTGATAGTTCCTGCTATTGACAACTAATTTAATGTTATGTAAAAAGTATTTTTACAACAAATCATGCCTTTTACGAATGAACACAGCCTTTGATATGTTGAAATTTACTTTCAATGTTTTGAAAATGCGGCGATTGCTTCTAGCAGTATGCACTGCGTTAACCCCTCCGAAGACACCATTCGAGAATGGTTTTTCATCGTATTAGCCTTACGTTTAAGGCAACATGGCCAAATGCAATCAACTCTAACTTTGAAAAGAAATCGTAGAGTAAGAAGAGAAGATAACATTATAAATGTGTTGGCTTATATTCATGCAGACCCCCATTTAAGCATAAGAGAGATCTCCAGAGATTTAGGAATATCCTATGGCTCAGTGCAAAAAATATTAATGGATTTTAAAATGCATCCATATCACATCGTGATTCATCAAGCCCTAAATGACACTGACTTTGAACGTAGGCTCGATTACTGCTACTGGCTTAGAGACTTCAGTTAGGGAAAACCATCATATTTTGTCACAAATATTGTGGACAGACGAAGCATTGTTTTGCAGTAATGGCAGGGTATATTCATAACGTGCATTACTGGTGGAACTACCACTGGTTACGTGAAGATTATCAACAATTCGATGGAGCGTCAACGTCTTGCGGTGTTATTAATGGTGCTATTAGAGGTCCGAAATCTTTAATGGCAATCTAACCGGTCACATGTATTTGAACTTTTTATTTAACGATACCACTCTTAGAAAATGTTTTACAAGTAAGAAGAAACATGTGGTTTCAACAAGACGGATGCCCGGCACATTATTCATGAAATAGTAAAGATTTTCTGAACAGGCATTTTCCTAACCGTTGGATTGGTAGAGGCAGTCTATTTTTCTGGCCACCACGGTCCCCCGATTTAACCTGCCTTGATTTTTATCTGTGGGGACGAATAAAGGATTTGGTGTATAAAACTCGACCAACTACTCGAGAAGACATGATAGTCCGAATTCAAAACGCCATAAATATTATACCAGCGGAGATTGAGACAGCTGTCAACTCCACCCAGAAGAGATTGGACCAGTGCGTTCAAAATAATGGACAACATTTTGAACATTTACGACAAAACTATTAATTTATGTTTAACGTTTATTTTTAAAGTTCAATGTTCTTGTTTTTATGTATTGCTCATGCTGTTGTTGGACAGTTTTATTAAGATTTTTCATTGTTAAACATCTTATTTTTTCAATCCAAAACCATTCGTCTAATGAAAAAAAGTCAAGTTCTTTTTGTTGGCAACTAATAAGTGATTACGAAAATGATTTTTATTTTGACAAAAAGCAGTGGCGTGTCATTTTTTAATAAAATAAAATAATATTTTACAATATCAACTTCAAAAAAAGGTAGATAAATTATTTTCATCAAATTATAGAGAAATTTATCCTCTATTAAAATATGTAAAAATGAATATACCATTACATTTGTTTTTTTTGAATAAAACTAAAAAATATGCTACTAATTCAGTTAACGCCATCTAGCGACGCCAGCAAAAGTCAAAAATTCAAAACCAAATAAGCGTTTTGTAGTGCAAATTATGCAGTCTTTCATATGAGCCTAAGTTTGTCTAAAATCGATTTAAAGAAACAAGGAGACATCTTGGTTTATTTGAAAAATTAGGCAAGAATTCTAAAAAACCCCATTTTTCTACTTGGTGTTGGTTGTTACGCCCTCTAGCGGACGTTTGATAAACTCAAAAATAATTTTCAGCAATTTCTCTTGGCGACTTTTATTATGATTTTTTTTTCTCAAATCTATCCGACCAATATCTTATTAGATATGGCCGCTCGCTACCCTTAACTGATCACCCTGTACAGAGTGGGCCAAAAAATTTAAAAGCAAAAAGAAACATGTTCTTAAATGGAACGTCCTATATGTAATAAGATATTTCGATTCCAGTAGCAAGTATTTTTTATTAAATAGGCCATGTGCTAAAATTCAACTTATTTTAAATTACTTTTTTCGTGAAACTGCACATAAGTTTGCATTATAAAATATTCTTGAGAACAGTTCTATTCTGATTTTCAACAGTAGAAAACAATTCTATTAGTGACCCTGCCTGAATTATAAAATACTTTCGTAATATTTCTATAAATATTCGCAAAACAACAGAATTAAAGCACTTCTATACAACAGTTTTATAGCAGTTCCCAAAAAGTTTCTTAAATATATTTTATAAGATATCCTATGGACATACTTAAAGGACAGTTTTATAATCATCACATTGATTATCTTATAACGGTTGTGTAGTTTACTAAAGAAGCTTCTAAAAGAACTGAATTGTCGTATAAACTGGCGCCCTTTTTGATTGTAAAGGCACTGTATAATAGTTTATAACCACATTATAAGATTTTTACGTTTCTATTAGAAATGCTGTATAGCAGTTCTAACAATCTTTATACAATCGATCGTAACTCGTATCTCTATTGAAGCTTTTTGTATGTTGAAAAATTTCAATAGATTCTCTGATTTTTCATTTATAAAAACCGGGAATGGACGCTAGAACCTTGGTTTCTTTTTTATTTGTAATATGAGCAATGGTATGCTAGTGTTCAGCTACAGTAGCTTTTTAATACGTCGTTCATGTTCCTTCAATGGATATAGAGCGTCCTGATGATATTGCTTCAACATCCGCTCCACTTGTCTCATTGATTTCCAGCAATTTCCCGAACAAAAATGTTTAGATAACTGTCCTAAGGAACTAGATTCCTCAAAACCTCCTTTTGTTACGGGTCAGTATGGTTCTAATTAATATCGCTTCTCTAAGAAATAAAACTGACGAGTTGTACCTATTTCTAAAAGAATTGGAGTTCCCCCAACTGGTTGCAATTACTGAGCACTGGCTGAATATAAACGAACCCTTTTATGTGGAGAGATATTCCACAATAGCTAGATATGACAGAAATAACTCAGCTCATGGAGGAACACTGATTCTTTCTCTAAATGGGGATTTCGTCTCGGTAACTAAATATGACCATTTGTTAGCGGATAACTTTTTTGAATTTTCTATAGTATATAATCAAAACTTTGATCTCTATGTAATCTGTATTTATAGATCACCAAATTCTGATGTACAATATTTTTTTAATTACCTATGATACTGTTTGTGCCACCCAGAAATATTTAATTTCTGTATTCGACTCTTTCGGTCTTGCAATGATATATCTTCTCCAACTAAAATTTCAAAATACTCTTCTTCTATCATTGACTACGTGACGTCTGATTTTTGTCCATCAGAGGTTCAATCTCGGATTTATAGCACAGGTCTTTCCGATCACAAAGCAATATTTTCCAAATTTAGTATTCCTCTTAAGCTCTTACAGAGACCTCGCCATAGGGGCAGAATTTTCTCGGCCCCCAATTTTTCAAAATTTTATAATCTTTGCTTAAACACCGACCTTTGAATTTGAAAATGTTAACTCAAATTTTAGAACTTTCTTAAATAAAATTTTAAGTGCTTTTAATAAGGCCTTCCCGCTTAAGAACCTAAGCGTCATAAACCGTGGACCACCAAAGGACTACGCATTTCTGCTAAAAATATGCGTTCCCTCTTATATATAAAAAAATTCACCGACTCCATTCTTATTCTCGACTACATCTCTAATTATAGGAGGATCTATATTAAACTAATAAAGTCAGCAAAAAAAAAATACTATCAAAAACGTCTAACAAAGTCTAAAAACGTTTCAAAGGAAACCTGGTCCATTATCGATGATCTCAGAAACAAATAAAACCCTGTGACTCAGATCTTGCCAAGGCCAAATGACCTAAATGATTATTTTATCAATGTAAGCAAAAAATGTTACCTCTGGTATCTCGCAAGTTTGGACCCTCTTTCGTTTCTCCCTCCATCGAAAAATGTCGGTAATAGCCTTTTCTTTAGCCCTGTTAGCAGCATGGAACTATTCAAAGAAATGAATAACATCACAAGCAAATCTACGTGTAGCACTGATGGCCTACCAATTAAACTGGCGCTCCCAGTAATAGAGGTCCTTACAACACTACTAAATGAATCCCTTATACAAGGTATATTCCCTGAATGCCTTAAAACTGCTATAATTATTCCTCTTTATAAAGGGGGCGAAAAAATTACCTGTTGCAATTATCGCCTAATTGCTGTACTACCAGTCCTATCAATCTTATGCCATTTCTCCTTAAACATCAGATATTATCTCCAGATCAGTTTGGATTTTTACCCAACAAGTGCACCAGTGACGCCATGTTCTCGTTGCTTAGCGACATCTATTTGTCCCTCAATAACAAGCACCCCACCGCCTCAGTTTTTTGTGACTATGCAAAAGCCTTTGACTGTGTTAGTCATACAATTTTGATAAGCAAGCTGAATTTTTATGGAATCCGGGGTATCTCTTTAAATTGGTTTAAATCTTATCTCGGGAATAGGCAACAATTTGTAAGGGAAAATCGTTCTGATTTTGATTGTAAATTGATTACAAATGGAGTCCCTCAAGGTTCGGTCTTGGGACCTATTATTTTTTGTAATACATTAATGATATCACCAACGTAAAAATTAATGGAAAAATCTCTCTCTTTCCAAAGATCTTGTTATGATTAATGCTTGGTCCGATTCCAATCTGCTTTGCTTCAAATGGGTGGCCTTATCTTATAAGGGGACTTTACAACCACTTTAGCTACTTAACAGCAACATTAAATAAGTTCAGTTGGTCAAATTCCTGGGTTTGAATATAAATAACAACCTAAAATGGTTTAAGCATATGGACACCTTAACTAAAAAACTTTCTACCGCCTGCTTTGCCATTTACGGAAGCGTATAAGGGCCACAATTTTTTTTTATTTTTAAATTCTGGCTTTGAAGTCGGAATTTAACAAAATTCTGAGTTTAAAGTCAGAATTTAACAAAATTCTAAGTTTAAAGTCAGAATCTAACAAAATTCTGAGTTTAAAGTCGAAATGTAACTAAATTCTGAGTTTAAAGTCAGAAATTAACTAAATTCTGAGTTTAAAGTCGGAATTTAACTAAATTCATTTTTGACGTCTCCCGCCAAACCTGAAATTGGTGTCAGGAGATAGATAATTAAATATTAAGACAGATAAGTGAAATCCATTTCGTTGCAACTAAACTCGTTTGAGATTTACCGAGCTTCAAAGGGTCAAAATTGTCATTGTTCAAGCGCCATTTTCTCGAAAACAGTTAAATTTAGGCATGAGAAAAGTAACTCAATAAATGCTTGGATTTTTTAGAAAAATATAAAAATTTAATAAAATATAGGGCATTTCATTTAAAAAACGGATGATGCCTCCGGTTTGAGGTAGAAGCGGCAACACCGCGAAATTTCAAATATTTTATAACGAGAGTATATTATGTTCATCTATAGCCAAAGCCAAATTCTCAAAACATCCTATTCGTTGGTTCTCCAGATACTTATTTCTAATAGGACACTCAACTTGAATCACCCTGAAACAGATAGGGAGATCTGTCAGTATGTTTCGCGAGACAACCTTAAATCGTTGAAATATATATGAACCGTTTCTTAAGACTTATTTATCGTTTTGTATTACCTTTTTTATTTTGTGAACCTTTTAATGTATATGTTTTCTTGTATTCATGTTGGCTTTTTTTTCAGCAATATAAATAAATAAAAATATATAAAATGAACTAATTAAACATTGTTTAATTTGCCAGGGACTTATTTAACACTCAAAAATCAAAATACGAAACTTTTATTTTGTACCCTCCCCCCCTTTTATCATTTTTTAACTATCTGTAGTTTGGTGGAACAATTCATAGCGCATTTGCCATTATTCAAACCAGAATATTGAACTTGTTTTTTTGGTTCCAGTCTGTTATACAATCGTACGGACTAAATTCTGACTTTAAACTCAGAATTTTGTTAAATTCCGACTTTAAACTCAGAATTTTGTTAAATTCTGACTGACTTTAAACACAGAATTTAGTTAAATTCCGACTTTAAACTTAGAATTTTATTAAATTCCGACTTTAAACTCAGAATTTTGTTAAATTCTAACTTTAAACTCAGAATTTAGTTAAATTCCGATTTTAAACTCAGAATTTTATTAAATTCCGACTTTGAACTCAGAATTTTGTTAAATTCTGACTTTAAACTCAGAATTTTGTTAAATTCTGACTTTAAACTCAGAATTGAAAAATAAAAAAAATTGTGGCTCTTCTACGCTTCCGTAGCCATTCGATCAGTTTCAAAAGAACTGGTCTTCTGCCAGACTTACTTATTTCTCTCTATTTGAATTCCATCTCCACTATGGACTTCCCTTTTGGGGCTGCTGTACCACCGGGCAATTTCTTAGTATTTTTAGGCTTCAAAACAGAGCAATCCGGTATTTGTTTGGTCTAAATAATAGAGCGCAATGCCAATACTATTTCAAAAAACATGTAATATTAACACTTCCTGCATTATTTATTTTAGAAACCGTCTGTTTGATAAGAAAACATATAAGCACATTTCCGGAAAGGCACAACACGTATATCTTACCGGAACTCTAGGTATGACATATATCTTCCCATTCCTTCCACAGAACTAATAAAAAATCAATTATTTACGATGCCATAAAAATTTACAATCATCTTCCAGACGATTTAAAAACAATCCCTATGTTTGTACTTTTCCGAAAAAAAAAACAAAGCGTACCTCATTGAAAGACCTTTTTAAGTGTGTGTCGCATAATTTTAATTTCAATGTCATCGAAATTATTCATCTCGCATATGTATTGTTTATTTCCTTTTGCTAGGTCACCTGGATTTATTAACCGCTTTACGGCATGTTACGAATATAACGAATGTTATATTTACAAAAATGATTTTTTTTCGATCAATATTTCGTTTTTTCATTGTTTTTGTTTTTTTTGTTTTAAGGTAAATTTCGCTTGGTCCATAAAATTGTAACAATTTTCCTGCGGTAATAAAGGATACTTTGTTTTTTATTGTAATATTTGCAACTTTTTATACAGTTTCTAGGAACATTATTTTTCTAACAGAAATTACCGGTTGAAATTATCAGATGTCTGTCAATTTGTGTTACTTATACTGAGTGTAAATGAGAGAACTGGACTGATAATCATAATATTATTTAATATATACATATAAATACATTGTCAGACTTAGCAGCAGTTCCAGGTTGCAGTTCCTTCGTTACTTACCAATACCTATACCGATTCATTTCGCCGATAGGGATCGGTCTTCAGTAATATCTACTTCCATCAGTACCGATACCGGATGCAGGTTCGTGGATTCATATCCCTCTGGACCTACCCCTCTCTAGTAAACATGTATTTTAGATTTCCCAAAAAAAAAAGACATTTATTTTCAAATATTGTTTATATGTTTTAAAACATTACAATACTACACGTAAAGCAATTTAATTTTCTATTTAGATAGCTTAATTTAAACCAAATAATGATATTTAGCCTCCGTATTTTGCCTGAAAAGGGTTAATTTTATGTTGAAAGTGTCACATTTAAAACGCCGATTATTTTTATCGACTGTTAAATTATTTAATCAGACGAAAAATTAGTGTTACTAAAGTATTCTTGTTTTTTTGGCAGTATGATCCAGGAACCCAGAATTTTGATTCCTCATCTAAACAAAGAACTCCTGCTTATACGGATCGAATACTTTACAAACAGAAGAATTCAAGACGGTTAAGTGGATTCCTAGAACACCCCCTCTTCAATGCCTGGTGTACGATTCCGTTCAGAGTATCACTACCTCAGATCACAAGCCAGTTTGGGGCGTGTTTCGAGTTCATTTGAGACCAGGACTTGATACGTAAGTGTATTTCTTTAGAATTGCCTCTAACCATGTGAGAGACAAAAAAAAATTTATTATTCTTTTATAGTAGGCAAACTCACGCAGGCGGTCGTCTAATAATTTATCGAGTTAGCCGTTACTTGATGGAAATTCATTATCAATAGTATAATAAATAAACTATATTTGTTTAATAATGTCCACTAATTTATTTCCGTTTGACAGCTGTTTCGACTTTTTCAAAAACCAACTTAGGACTGATACTAAAACAAGATTTTTTAACAGTAATAAAAGTATCTACGTACCCCTAGCAGATTTTAGTTATAAAGATTTAACAGTGGGGAACCGTTTAGGTCTACTGATCGAATGCAACGTTCCAAATTCATTATTAAAATTATGATTTGTTTCTAATAAATGTTTTGCATAATCAAAATCAGTTTTTTGTTTACTCTATGATGTTTTGTGTTCTTTTATACGTTTATAAAAAGATTACCTGTTTGACCAATATACATTTTTTCGCAAGAACCACATTTTAATTCATATACCCCTGATTTTTGGCCCTTATTTGTATTACACTTGTTATTCTTAATATATCTACCTAAAGTATTATTGGTATAAAAAGCTACTCAATGATTTATTTTTTTAAGATATATCTCCATTTTAGTGCTAATTTCTCCGGTATATGTTAATGTTAACACAGACAATATTAAGTTTAACAACTTAATATTGTCTTTTGCATTCAAATTAGGATAAACGAAATTGAGTGCTTTTTTATATTGTTTTTTTTTTACGGTTTTGTCTATTATGTTTGCGTCATAACTAAACCATTATTAACTGCAATCTGTTTTATAATACTAAGTCCCTTGTTAAAGTTTTCAATTGACAGAGGTACATTAATTAAACGATGTACAAAACTATAAAAAGATGCCATCTTATGTGTGGGTGGGGTTATATGGGTGGTTTGATGTATTATGTGTATTTGATGTATGTGAAAAAGATACAGGGTATCGAAATAGCTGTCAAACGGAAATATACTAGTCGTCTAGAGGTTTATTAGCCTGAGAAGTGTGTGTTTTAATTAAGGAAATAGTTTGAAATTATTTGCAAAAAAACTAATTATGCATACCCTGAAATTTTATTAAATTTTGTATTTTTTGTAGGATTCCTTTAGCTGCTGGGATGTTCAACCGAGAAGTATATCTAGAGGGCTTGAAAAGAAGAGCAGAAACCTTAAGTAAAAGCAAAGGCGCAAGTGCGGTGTGTTCTTTACAATAAATTCTTTAGGCAATCAATTTATAGGCAATAATTTAGTGTTCTTTTTTGTCACGATTCTGAAGCTTTCTCGCTTTTAAGACATACAGGGAATTTTTAAAATATTTATTTTTGTACTTTTGTAATACAAATATTGAAATGTGTACATAGAGATTACACGTATATTTGAATGTGTCACGTTAATTTTTCAGATGACTCAATACTTTCATAATATGAAAAAACCAAAATTTTAATTTGGTACAGATTAAAAAGAAAGTTTTCTAATTATTTTATTAGTCGAGCTAGAATATACAGCGTGTAACAAAAGTAAGGAAACGGCGAAATATCTAAAAAGCGCTTACCTGAATTTAATGAAAATATGTACACATAGATATAAAATTATGCCGGATCCAATGGCGAGATCCTCATTGCTGCCAAGTTTACCGTTTTTCTGTTATAAAAGGAAAATTATAACACCCTATATTATATTACTTTTTAAAATCTGGGTAAAATTCTCAATACTTTTTATTGAGAGCACTTTTTATGAAAGTCAACAGTTTTTGCGAAAATAAAGGTCAAATATCCATAATTGAATGTATTACCTTTTATTAAAATACACAAAAGGTTATATATGTTTGACAATGTCAGTTTTGTTGATTTACAACAATTTACGTTTAACTGACACCAAATGAATTGAAATTTTAGTTATACTGGGTATGGGGGTAGAATGCGAAACCCGCAAGATGTTTGTAACATTGTTAATGATAAATATCCTAACAGAAATCGAATAACTAAATCTACCTTAAGTAAAATTAACAAAAAATTTCGTGAAACTGGAAAGGTAAAAGATGCTGTACAGGGTGTCCAATTTTGGTTGTAAATGCAAGGTATCTCCGTTATTTGCAAATATTTAGAGTTGAGGTTTTCGCGACACCGTGCCACTTTTTTGTCAAACTCAAGCTGCCGTAATCAGATTTTCCATAGCCCGCCTCGTTTCGGAGATACAGGGCCAAATTGAAAAAGTTGCATTTTGGGACACCCCTCGTATCTCGGTTATCTTTTAACGTATCGAAAAGGTAAAAGCTGGCTCTTACAGAGTATATAAGTAGTGCTGGAATATTTAATAGGCACAATACGAGACACTGGTCACCTGAAAATCAACATTTGATATTTCCACGCAAGCAACAAGGAAGATTTGGCTTTAATGTCGCTTGTTTCGTACTAGGAACCAAAATAAAATTTCATATTTTTGAAGGAGGTCTCACTGCTAATCGCTACCTTGAAATATTGTAAAATGTATTGCCAGAAATCATAGAAGATGTCCCTTCAGCACACGTGAATCAAATATATTAAAACAAGACGGAGCTCCAGCACATAACTCCCAAATTGTGAGGCGGTATTTAGAAGAGAACTTCCCCGAACGCTGGATTGGAACGCACGGACCTGTCCGATGGCCTCCTAGGTCGCCTAACCTGTCCATATTGGACTTCTTTTTATGGGGTCACCTAAAAAATTTAATTTTTCGTACCCGACATAACACAGTTCAAGACCTGCGTAACACCACTGAGCAGGCATTTTTGCAAATACAAGCACGCAATGTAGTCATTTCAAATGCACTGGGTAAAATTGCAGAAGTGTGTGAGAGATGTCTAAGAGAAAATGGAAATCAGTTTGAGCAGTTCTTTTGAACATGGCTAATTACGAAAAATAGATATACCTAATATATTCTTAAAAACTTAAAAACTAACCTTATTTTTAAAATAAGTATTGATAACTATATATTTTTGAAAAGCTCATAATAAGACGAATAGGACTACGTAAAAAAAAACGTAACTTTGGGTCATGTATCAAAAACGGCGGCCCCGAGTAAAAATCTGTCCACGCCATTGGATTGTACGTAAACAACTCTATAAGAGCCAGTTTTTACCTTTTCGATATGTTAAAAGATAACCGAGATACGAGGGGTGTCCCAAAATGCAATTTTTTCAATTTGGCCCTGTATCTCCGAAACGAGGCGGGCTATGGAAAATTTGATTACGGCAGCTTGAGTTTGACAAAAAAGTGGCACGGTGTCGCGAAAACCTCAACCCTAAATATTTGCAAATAACGGAGATACCTCGCATTTACAACCAAAATTGGACACTCTGTACATTCAGGCAGACCTAAAAGCGCAACAGATGGTGATAAGGCTCTGATACCCATATTCACTAAAGACGTTAACAGCCGGTTGCACAAAACTTAATTGCAGTTTAGAATATTTAACCAAACTTTCGAATTTGACAAATTGCTTATAGAATTCTAGGAACTCGCTGTCAAATTTAACATTCCGTTAAACATTCTAAACTTTAATTGAGCTTTCTGTAACAGGCCATTATAACAGGGTTAACTTGACAATTATAGGTTTAAGATGACATTTTTGACAACTGAACAGATAAGTTTTCTAAATGTCACAATTACAAAATGACAGTGACATAAGCGAAACTTATCTGGCGAACTAAGCGTTTTAAGTACCATGGCAACTAGATCTGGTTTAACTCTGAACCTTACGTGAATACGGAGGTGAATGTTTTAATCAGTTTAGAAGAAAATCCGCACCTTTCTACCAGAGCATTAGCAAGAGAAAATGACGTCTCACACATGTCCGTAGACCGACTTCTAAAAACAGAAAAGTTTCCTCCATACAAAATAACTTTGGAGCAAGAACTCTCTGAGGATGATCACGGCATTTGGAGTTTTGTGAAATCATGACTGAACGCTGCAATACCAATCTAAACTGTGTCAGTCAAAATATTTTTTTCTGACGAAGCAAATTTTTTTCAATGGAAAAGTTAACAGGCATAGTTGTCGATATTGGGCCAGGGAAAATTCACATTGGATACGTGTAAATCATACCCAATTTCTCCAAAAGATAAATGTTTGGTGTGGTATAAAGGTAGCAAAAATAATAGGTCCCTTCTTCATGGAAGAAACATTAACTGGAGAAACATATATGAATCTTATGAATCACAATAGAGTGGCCATATCGGTCTCCAGACTTGATGCCCCTCGACTACTTTTTGTGGGGACACCTTAAAAATGTGGTGGATAAAACTAAGCCCAATGACCTCTAGGATTTCAAGGACCGAATAGAAATCGAATATAGACTAATTGAGGAGGCTGGCATTCTTTTTAATTTATTACATATTTTCTGACAGTATTTGTCCTACTGTCAGGAACCAAATGGACAACATTTTTAACAACTTACTTAGTTTCATTAATTTATTGTTGTTTTTTACAACCTACTTTTAAAATTGAGATGCTGTTTTCTCTTGCTGGGGTTTGGGAGCAAGATTTACATTATTGTGCTTTCCGGTCTGTCAGAACGTACAGCATCTTTCATTTTTTCAGTTTCACGAATTGTTTTGTTAATTTTACTTATGGTAGATTTAGCTATTGGATTTCTGTTAGGATATTTGTCATTAAAAATGTTACAAACATCTTGGATGTTTCGCGTTCTATCCCCATATCCCAGTATAATTAAACTTTCAATTCTTTAGGTCTCAGTTAAACGATCCATTTTTGTAAATCAACAAAACTGACATTGTCAAACATATCAGGTAACCTTTTGTGTGCAGGTATTTTAATAAAAAGCAATACATTAAATTATGGGTATTACACCCTTACTTTCGCAAATACTGTCGACTTTCATAAAAAGTGTTCTTATTAAAAAGTATTGAGACTTTTACGCCGATTTTAAAAAAGTAATATAGGGTGTTCTACAAAAAAATAATTTTCCTTTTATAACAGAAAACGGTAAACCTGGCAGCAATGCGGAACTCGCCATTGGATCCGGCATAATTTTATACCTAAGTGTACACTGTGTCCCAGATTGCTTGTAATCACAGGGTTTCTCGGAAACCAGCAGAGATATAACTTTGCGGTTTTCGCGACCCTGTGTCACTTTCTCGAGAAACTTTGAATGCCGCAAACAGAGTTGTGCCACATCGTTTCGTTCCCGAGATACAGAGATTTTGCGCTTTTGGGGGTGGTATCATATTTCGGACACCCTATCAGATAGAGAAAAGGTAAAAACTGCTATGGATAGATATTTTTACGTAGAATCCAGTGTTGTAGTCGCACAAATTTTTAGACAATCCGTTTTTGAGATATAGCCCAAACTTAGTATTTTTTAAATAGGACACCCTGTATTTTTTTATTCCAAAAAATTCGCCTTTTTTTTCTCTTTAAAATGATGTATCACACTATGCACGTTTGACGTAAACTAAACCTTATAAACGCTATATTAAAAGAAAAACGTAAGTTGGCCATGGAAATATGGGTAGATATTAAAAGTATCCAGAAGCAAAATTAACCATTTTTTTACTATGAAATAAATAAACTTAATAATCTTGATAAACTTAATCACAATACTAAACAAATTCTACATAACTAGAAAAACTGTTCAAAATGGCCGCCCCCTCACGAACACATAATTGGCACAACACAGTGCGAATTCTTCTTGAGCATTCATCATTATTATAGGTCTATCTTCCAATGATCTAAATGCCTGAATGGTTGCATTTTGCAGCTGCTCCATCGTATTGACTGATTTCAGGTAAATTTTGTTTTTTAAGTAAGACCAAACGAAAAAATCTAATATTGAGAGGTCTGGCGACCTAGCAGGCCACCTTACTGTCCATGTGTACCAATCCAGCGATCGTGAAAATTTTCAAATGGAAATGGCCTTATAATTTGCGCATTGTGGGCAGGAGCACCGTCCTGCTGAAAGTGTGCAGATTTGCTAGCGGCAAGTTATCCAATAAATCCGGTAGTATTTGATTTAAAATTGCTAGATATCTATCTGCTGTTAAATTATTATTGTAAATATGGAATGTAATCTTTGTTCCCAATATAAAGCAAGCGACGCTAAACCCAAACCTTCCTTGCTGCTGACGTTCTCTTGTTAAAAATTGGTTTTCCGTATACCAGTGCCTATTATTATGCCTGTTAAAAATACCACTACAACTTATATAGGCTTCGTCGGACCATATAACCTTGCTACCGAAGTCAGGGTCATTTTGGGTTTTTTGAAGATACCAGTTACAAAAATTTAGACTCCTTTCTGCATCTCCAGGATGCAATTGTTGTACTACATTTACTTTATAAGTTTATGTTTTCTTAATATCCTTTGCGTTTGTGATTTTGACACCCCCACTGTTTCCTGAATATGCCTACATGAATTCGCGTAATTGGCCTGAATACTTGCTAATACAACAATCTCATTGTTCTCGTGATTTCGTTTATGATGTTTTAGCACTGTGCTTTTAAAATGATCCATCATTAATTAAATTTAATTTAATTCGGCGAAAAATTGCCTTGTGTAGCTGAGGCCTTTCTGGATATCTACGATATAAAAAAAGCTTTTGGAAATAGTCCATAACTCATAGTGGAATTGAAAAAAAATTCTGAAAGGAAGTTCATAATAATTTAAGCGCTTGGTGCTTACCTGTTAAAATATAAATCAGATGCTTGATCACTGTTTTCATGACATTCAATAAAACAAACCATCATATCATACTTATGACTATTTTCAAAATTATTCATTTCTTCTTAATATGTATTAATTTGCCTGTTAGAATTATTGGTAACTCGTATGATAAGAGGATAAACACGGCAATATTTGATATATTTAAGAAACAAATAGTTTTGATTTTTGTTTCCATGCCATATTTCCATGGCCAACTTACGTTTTTCTTTTAATATTGCGTTTATAAGGCTTAGTTTACGTCAAAAGTGCATAGTGTGATACATCATTTTAATAAAGAGAAAAAAAATGCAAATTTTTTGGAACCAAAAATACAGGGTGTCCCATTTAAAAAATACTAAGTTTGGGCTATATCTCAAAAACGGTTTGTCTAAAAAAAAATTCGACTACAGCACTGGACTCTACGTAAAAATATCTATCCATAGCAGTTTTTACCTTTTCTTTATCTGACAGGGTGTCCGAAATATGATACCACCCCCAAAAGCGCAAAATTTCTATTTCACTCTGTATCTTGGGAGCGAAACAATCTGGCACAATTCTGTTTGCGGCATTTAAAGTTTCTCGAAAAATTGACACAGAGGCGCGAAAACCGCAAAGTTCTATCTCTGCTGGTTATCGAGAAACCCTGTGATTACAAGCAATCTGGGACACAGTGTACATACGTTCATTAAATTCAGGTAAGCGGTACCTGAGATATTTCGCCGTTTTCTTAATTTTGTTACACACTGTATATGTGAATTAGTTATGTCTATAACTACCATTAATGTGCATGCTTTTAGTACTTCGTTCTGCAAAAAAAAAGATATTTTTCGTTTTTTTTTTAAAGAAGCGTACAAGCTGTAAATTTGAGAACCATTGTATTAATGGAAGCTTTTGGAAAGTAATAGCGTTGTATACAAGCTATGAAAAACGCACATGTTTACACGAATGTGACAGTATACAGGGTAGTTAGATGTCTGGAAACGGTCAAAAATCTCAAAAACCACTCAACCGATCTGAACCATATGTGGTGATTAGGCGTTACCGAATTCCCCCGACCCTTTGGTGCATACCGCATTGTTGTCAGATTTTCAGTTTTTCGGCAAACTAACCTAACTTTTTTTTTCAAACCGAATGATATGTGTTTTTAAGCGTGATTTGTTCCTCGTATTATCCTTAGTATAACTCCAAAATTGCAAACTTTTATCTTGATTCGTTAAATGTTAAATATATTAAATGTTTTTAAAAATACATCGACAATTTAGGAATTAAAAATCTAAACCTAAAATAATTTAACGATTAATAACATGTTGAAAATGTTGTTCATTAGATCTTCAAGGTTCTCGGGCTTCGTTTTGTACACGTTCGTTTTTAGGTGACCCGAAAGGAAAAAGTCAAGTGTATTTAAGTCTGGTGGCCTTGGAGGCCACTCAGCAACCCCCTTCGTCCAATCCAGCGTCCCGGAAACGTCGTGTTTAAATAATTTCTGACAGCAACTGCGAAATGCAGTGGTGCCCCATCATGTTAGAACCATACGTGGCTAAAACCATTAACAAAAATATTGTTTAATGCTGGAATAATTTGGTTTTCCAACAGCTGTAGATAAAATATCCCATTCATATTTTTTTGAATGAAAAAGGATCCAATAGTGCGATTACCTAATATACCAGCCCACAATTAAATTTTTCAGGAAATTGCGTATGGATCTCCATCATCCAATGTGGATTGTTTGCAGACCAATAACGGCAATTACGCCATTTTATAAAACCGTTTAGGCATGCGCAATTTCCCGAAAAAGTCAATGTTTGGGCTGGCATATTAGATAGTCGCCTTATTGGATCCTTTTCCTTTCAAGGAAATATGAATATAAAATATTAATTATCTACAGCTGTTGAAAAACCAAATTATTCCAGCATTAAATGATATTTTTCCTAATGGTTTTGGCCACGTATGGTTCCAACGTGATGGGGCTCCGTCGTATTTTGCATTTCCTGTTAGAAATTATTTAAAAGCGACGTTTCCGACGCTGGATTGAGCGAAGGGGGGTTGTTAAGTGGTCTCCAAGATCACCGGATTTAAATCCGCTTGACTTTTTCCTTTGGTGTCACCTAAAAACGACCGTATACAAAATGAAGCCCGAGATCCTTGAAGTTCTAATGGGAAGGATTAGAGCTGAAACAGAAGGAATACCCACGGAAGGGCTCCAAAACACTATTCGAGAAATTATTGACCGTTTAGGATACCGTCAAGCTGTAGAAGGACAACATTTTCAACATACTATTAATAATTACATTATTTTAGTTTTAGTTTTTTAATTCCTAATTTGTCAATTTATTTTTAAAAAACATTTAATAAATTTAACATTTAACGGATCAAGATAAAAGTTTGCAATTTTGGAGTTATACTAAGGATAATACCAGGAATAAATCACGCTTAAAAAAACATATCATTTGATTTGAAAAAGTTAGGTTAGTTCGCCGAAAAACTGAAAATCTGACAACATTGCGGTATACACCGAAGGGTCGGGAGAAATCGGTAATGCCTAATCACCACATATGATTCAGATCGGCTGAGTGGTTTTTGAGATATTTGACCGTTTCCAGACATCTGACTAACCCTGTATATACTTTTTCTACAACTGGAGCGGACCATTGACGAACATATTTGAATCGTGCGAATTATTTCCACACCATCTGAAATTAGCTACTTACATATCTCGCTATGTATATATATTTTATTTGAATATTTTCATAGCGGTCGTAGAAAATTAACTTTAAAATTTTAGTAAGGGTCAATGACTTTTTTAAATCCAGATTCACGAGAGGGGTTTTTATTCATCTCTCTAATACGCGCCTGAAATCTAACCTAGCTTCCTATCTCTGAAAATTATTTTTCCTTAAAAATATTTCGGTTATCTTCATTAATTGTTGCGATTTCGTAATAGGTCATTGACAGTAAATAACCCTGAATAAAAGTTTAAATATGTTTTTTCTTGGTATAGACTGTGTCGAACTCTCCGATGTCTCACCTTCCATTGCACGAGACATCCTCCGGGATATTTTAATTCTCGAGATAGGAACATTGAATGTGCTTGGAAAGTTTTGCCGGTTTTTATAATCTGTGCTCACCGGATGCGCTGTAAAGATCGGCCTAGACCGTAGCCTTTATTTGAGTAGATCAAGTAAACCGCGGCCACTTAACAGAGGGTCTTAACAAACCTTCGCAAAAACAAAAATATAAATATACTTCCAGCGGTAAAGGAAATGCAAACGTATGTTATAAATACCCAGGACTCCATACAAAAATGTAGGATTTCCCCCAAGATAATTCTTATACATCTGTTTCAGTGGCGGCTCGTGAGTATATTGAAGGGTGAGGCTACATGAGGTTAATTTGGTTTAAATGTGAATAAATTTCCACGTCACCCATGAGGTATTATTCTGCGACGCGTTGACCTTTTTTTTTAATGGAGGTCATCGCCAATAGCCCAACTAAACCATTAAAAATTAAAAAAATAAACTCTAAAAAAAGTAAATAAAAAGTAAACAAAACAAGTAAAATATGTACACCTATCACTAAAATATAGCGGTGATTGCGATAATAAAAACATAAGTTAGTCTATTAAAACTTAAAATAAATAGTTGTATGAAATAAGATAAAAAAAACTACTTTTTGTACATTAAATCTATACGTCTGTCTTTTAAGGTTGCAAATTTATCTATAATTTGGTCGTAAAAGTTTTGGTCTTCACTAAGTTCTGACAGTAATTCCTGCTCTATTGACATCATTGCTAAACCCGAAAGCCGTTCTTGTGTCATTGTGTTTCTTAGGTAGGTTTTGATCCGTTTAAGACATGAAAAATTTGGTTCGGCCGATACACTTGTTGCGGGAATAGTTAAAACTAAATTAAAAAGCTTATATGCTTCCGCAAAAATTGCTTTAAAACCTTTAAATAACAAAGCTAGACTTTTTTCGACATCTAAATTTGAAAATTGTTCATCCCTATACAATACAGAAAGCTCATTCTTTAATCTATCTCTGTCAAAAATGTTTGGATAATTTTTTAATAAATTATTTAATAAGTCGTCTGGAAAGCATTTAACATATTCCGAATATTTTGTGCAATCGACTAAAGCAAAGAAATTTAAATTATTTAAATTTTCAAACCGCGTCCCTAATTGAAGAATTATACAATCTATTATTTCGAAATATAATATTTTATATTTAGTAAAAATATCAAAGACGCTAGAACATTGCCCTCGACGTGTGTTAGTTGGCAGAATAGTGGCTTTTTTAGCAATATTGAAAAGTTCTTTGAAATGGTCCTCGTTTCTAAATTCAATAATTCGTTGCTTGGCAACGTTTATTTGCGAAATGCAGTAATTTATATCTAAATGCTTTAACTGTAATATTTGAAACAGTACATCAGTGCAACTAAAAATTTGTTTATAAATATGCGTTAAAAGGCAAAATTCGAAATCATTAAAATGCTTTAGAAATCCTTTTGCACCATTAATAGATTCTGTTCCACAACTTAAGTCATTAATAATAGTTTCAAATACTATAATTAAATTGTCCCATTCATTAGCCACTAAGTTTAAAATTTTAGACCGTGTATACCATCGCGTTTCTACAGCTCGCGGAATTCTTTTACCTACTATCTGATTAAGCACAAAAGACCGTTTTGGTGATTGGTGGAAATAATTTGGTATTCCTAATAAAGTGGCAAAAAATATACGACTTTGGGTAATCAGTTTTGTTCCCTGTTGTAAAACTAGATTTAATCTGTGGGCGTAACAATGAGTAAACATAGCTAAAGGAGCAATAGATCTAACTTTTGTTTGAAGCCCATTTATTTCACCTGCCATAACACTAGCCCCATCGTAACACTGCGCAACCAATTTATTTTTAAAGTCATAGGGCTCTAAGCTGTTTTGTATTAAATGAAAAAGGCTCTCTGCTGTTCTATTATCGCTAACGTCAAAAAATCCTAAAAATCTTTCTTTTAAAGATCCGTTCATACCTAACTGTTATCGAACACTGTGATTTTTCTGTTATATCAGTACTATCATCCGCAATTACGCCAAAAAAACAACAATCGGTGTCATTGATTTCTTTTTTTATATATTCTTGAATATAGTCATGTATGCAACCAATTAGTTCATTTTGTATAGTCTTAGATTGTCCCGTAAAAATATTACTAAATTTAGCACAATGTTCAGTAAGTTCGGCATTTCTTTTTATTAAGCATGCAAATATTTCCTTAAAATTGCCACGGTTAAAAGAATCTGTTGTTTCATTATGACCTCGAAATGCCAAGTCCTGTTTACCCAAAGTAATAGTAACATCAATTAAATAATTTAATAATAAACGGTTTTTTCGAACATTTTCATTATAAACAATTTTATTAAGACTTGCATTTTCTTGTAGTGCATCCGCAATAGTCGCCCTATTTTGCTCCAGTCTTGTAAGTGCTACCGAATTTTTAATATGCTCTCTTGAACTTTCATGCGATTTTACTGCTCGTGAAAAATTTTTTAAATCCGAATATCCGCCCCCTGAACTCCAATTATTTTTGACGCAACCTAATAAAATACAAGGCCAACAACATAAGCTTTCTTTATAAATACTTCCGCATAGCCACCTATGTTTCGTACCAAGATATTTGAAAAGTTCTTGAATATTTTTTACCTTGCCTCTTATCGTTAAATATTGCTAAAATTTTCGGCGTCGGACGGCTACCTAATATCTGTTCCTTTTCAGTTTCGCTTCTTCTTAAAAAAGGCGTTTCAATTAATGAAGCAATAATGTCGTGAATAGGATTCATTTCAAAAGCAAAAAGCAAATACAAAAAATGGAACGGTCCAACTTACCAAATCAAAACAAAACAAAAACTTACTCACGCGTATTTATTCACCTTAAAAGACAGAACGCCCTCAATCAGCTATTATCGCAATCTATTTCCTATTTCTTTCTCAGCCGCACGCACCACGTAAAAAGAAGCCGTTGGAATATTTCGCTAGTCATGTGATTTAAATAACCAATAAAAGCATATCCAAGCTACAGATTTATCGCCTCAAGAATGCAATAGAAAACGCGTGCATCGGCAATCGCCATCCCGCTCTGTCGTAATCAGGTGACTCGCCGGCATCGGCACCGGCCGTTGATAAATAGGTCAGAAGTCGAAACTTTCCAAGCTAAAATTATTTCGCCTCATTCGAGAGCACTTTCTTTAGGAATGGGTTTGCACGGATTGCACGGTTTGTTTTTTTTTTAATGTTATTATGTTGTAAAACTGTTAAAAAGTATATTTCTAATTGGTAATAGATAAAAAGTTATATAAAAAAATTCTCATTTCCTTTATTTTAGGGGTGAGGCGCGGCCTCAGAGGCCTACCCTGACGAGCCGCCACTGGTCTGTTTTAAGATCGCCCTCGCTGCGTATCTAGAAAAAACTTAAAAAAAAGTCGTAAAAGCTGTCCCATACTAAAAAAACTCACAATTTTCACTTGAATTCTACATAGACATAGTTCTTGAAAAAGACGATATTGCAACAAGCCTAGATTTGAAATCGGTTAATCCTAATACTCCCGTCGTCGTGGCATTGGACAAAATTGCTATGAACGAAGATTTCCCGGCTCATATAATACAACTCTCAGAACATTGTCTTAAAAGCTGGAGACTTATTTTTCATTTAAAAACATTCGCTTATTGATAATCGAATCGATATTGGACGTTTTGTAATGACATTCAGGTTTCGGTTTGAATTAATATAAGAAAATGCAAGCTTTGATGCAATTTTATTTTCTAGACATTTAGATAAAAAATTTCGATTTCGCTAAAAGAACTGCACTGTTAACTCATTTTCAATCATCATTTTCCCAAAAGATTATAGGGTATGATTACGCTAGGGTTGATACCATATTTCAGATACGGATACTTTATCTAAAAGTTGCTGAATATGTATGTGGTATAGTAAGCACTGTTCGGTCGTTGCTCCCAAAAAAATTTTATTTGAAAACTCAAGGTATGGGTGAATAAGTAATCGCTTTTATTTTAATAGTAGGAAAGGACATCTCGCACATTTTATGGGTTTTTGGTGACAAACCGATTTTTCTCAAATGTTGATATGTTATAGGTCTTAACGCCCTGATCAAAAGCTCTCAATGACCACATCTCAATCCAGCCGCTATAAAAAAAAACATGGGGAAAACAAAATAAGCTTTTGTAGCATATTTAACGTATATTTCCCAAAATAAGAAAAACGTTTTTATTAACAAAAGTCTACAAATGTTTTATTTTCTATATACATATTTCTTATATTGTGACTTGTGTAAAAAATGTTATATATTTTTTGACACCAAATAAACTATTCTATTCTATTCTTATATTGAAAACATTATTTGCCCTAAATCTCGAAAACAAGCGTTTTCGTACATATGTTCATATATTTTTTTCTTATGTTGGGAAATACTTTTAAATGTATTGTATTATCATGTTTTCTCGATGTGTTTTATATGGGATTTTATCAAAGTTTAACACCCTGTATATTAAATAAAATTTCAGAGGAACTGGTTGGTCCCCAAAAACCCACAATATATTCATTGCAACTATATTTCCAGTGTTTAACAGAATTCCTTAGAATCTTACACTTTCCAGCATTTTTGATAAATTTCCTAATATTTACAAGAGAATATTTACTAACAAAAAATTGAAATATTTTCATTCATTGTAATTAGAAATTACTCCGATTATACGACGTCTGTTTTAAACACGATACATTGTTTGATATTAATGTACTTGGTGACGACTTATTGGCAATTAAATATCGACAATTTTGACAAATTTTGTCACTTTCACAGAATGTAAATTCTAAACTTTATGGGATCAAGGAAAATAGCTTACATATTCCAATGCTAGTTTTGAGTAGTAATGCCAGTTAATTTTAATCTCTTGTTAAAACTAAAGTTATTGTCAGACCATAGCCTTAGAATTTACAGCCTATTTAGGAAATTTAAGGAACGTTTTTAGAAGTTTAGAATTATGTGATTTAATTTAAGAGAGTAATATCAATTTATTAACTTATACAATTAAAATTTTTATAATTATTCAATTGGTCCTCCATTTTCTTTAATATCTTAATATGTTATTAGCTGTCTTTCTAATGCGTCGGTGATGGACGGAGGAAGTCTTCATTTAGAATTTGAATTTCTTTTCGAATGACATCTTTTAGCGTTCACCATAAAATTCCGTCTATTGGTGTGTTAAATTAGGATTGTTAGGTGGCCATTTTATTGGTGCATTTTTTCCAAGCCACTCTGCGAACCCATGATGTAGATTGTTTCTTACAGCTTCGACATTGTGCGGTGGAGCCCCGTCCTATTAAAAATCGATGCTTCTCTCCTCTTCCGGGGGGGCAGGTCATCAAAATAATCCTCTAGTTCTTGCCGAAGAAATCTAAGATAAACATCTCCATTTAAATTACTATTCAAGAAACGGGGACATATTACTACTTTGTTTCTCAAAATAGCACACCATACATTACCGGTTTGCCGTACTTGGAATTGAAATTCTCTGTAGCAGTGGGTATTAAATCTGACCCACTGTCTAGTGTTTTTTCGATTGATCATGCCATTAGCAGTCCAAAAAACAAATTTTGAATAACTATTATTTTGGTTAATTTTTTCCAACCTGATTTGATAAAACACTACTTTTTTCTCTTTGACTCGGCGTTAATTTTTGACTTGGTCTAATTTTGAAATTTTTTTATCCAGAGTTTTGAACTCTCCAGTAAGGGGTATTTTTTGGATCCTCAATCTCTTCCATCAAGGATTTTAATATTCTACCTTCAGTAATATATTGAAGTCACTTTTTTCATCCATATTTAAATTCTTTCTCTTGTTAGACTTGATGTCGGTTGAAACTTTCTGTACACTCTATAAAATGTTTTTTTTTTCTCTCGAACAAGTATACAGGGGTAATTCTACGAAATTCTCTTCAAGTCAGTTGTCAACTTGTTGTTTGTTCTAAGAAATGTTACCATTATTAGTTTCTTTTTCTCTTTCTGAATAGGGCATTTTTGACGAAAATATTTGCATCCTACCAAACTATTTAAGTTTTATTTGACAGTGTCAGTCGTTATTTTGTTTTGTCAAAGCCTACTCATCTCTAAAATAGCTGTCTGTGTATTAAACGTTTTCATCGTGGTTTTCATGGAAACGGAAGCTCCAGCGACCATATTTTAAAGTTGGTGTGTTCAGATGTATTCGCTTTTTTCACAGCCTTTCAAGATTGTTTAGTTTCCGTGCACCCTAATAGATCCATATATTTTGAAGGTAGTCGCTTGGTTAAAATGCCGATATTTAGAAAACTATTAAACTTAGATAAATGATATTATACATGATGAAATATGTCTAAAATTTTCTGGATAACCTAAATTTGCAATAATATACGTTCCATTTAAAAATACGTTGCTTTGCCCTGCTGTGTAACACCCTGTAGATACAAAAATATGTTCTGCAAATTGTTCGAAGTGAAACATAAACCCTTTGTATCAAAACATTTTCTTCTATTTTAAAAACAAAAAAGTTAAAGGGGGACCTTATAATAAATCACATGTACCTACATACATGTTTCAGTTGGTTTAAGTGTAAACTTTTATTTATCTTGTAATTCTGTATTGGACCGAGGATTCTTTAAGCCATAACTGCATATATTTCTTTTTATATTATATATTAATTCGACATGAACATTATTTTTTTAAGTATTTGTGTTTATTTATCATTAAGAGTATTTAAGCCGCGAATTCGACATTTCATTTTCTAGATGTTTGGAAATGTATTTTGTCCCTTCCAAAATTTAACTGGGGGGAGGGGGGGGGTAAATATTTTTTCTATTTTAATAAACAAGCAAATGTCTCTCCAACATTTTTGCAGATTATGGCGCGACACCAATAATTTTGTAGCTTTAATTAAAATATAATAACTGTAAAAAATAACTAGAAAAACTAAAAATGGCGTAAAGTATTTGAATTTTAGATACAGTACAAGTACAGCCCAATATTATCCGAAAAACGAAATGGCGAATTCGCGATTGAATATTTGTCACTTGTTTTTTTATTCTTACTAATATTTTTTATTTTACGTATTTTCTTTGAACAATATTAGTAGCTGCAATATACATATTTTATTTCAGCTTAGTTAATAAATTTCTAGTCATGAGAACAACGCCATATTTGAGTTTACTATTATATAAAAATTAAAGTTCTTGCTAGGCACTGAAAGAAGTGGCAAACTGCTAACAATATGATAGTGCTTCCCAATCAAAATAATATTCATCAAAGCCAATCATCCATGCCTCCAAATTTTTTAATTATTATTATTATTATTATTTATTTAGAGAGTAGTAGGCAGCAATAGCCGATGAGACAACTTTGGAATTATTGCTATTTTATCATAAACATTTATTAACAGGTAAATTTACATATAGTGTACAAATGTGCTGTTTAGCTTGCCAAGTTTTTTATCCAATTTGTTTTTAAAAGACTTGATACTGGGTGCCTGGATAGTATCTTCATTAAGAGAGTTCCATAAGTAGGCCGTTCTATTGGTTACGAAGTTCTTACTGGTCAGTTGAGAACACCCTCTCCTTCGCAAGTTTCAAAGAGTATCCTCAGAGATTACTATTAGTGTTGCATGTGAATAGGCTGAGAGGAACTGAGTAACGATTATGAGTCTTGTAGGTTTCAATAAGATCACCTCTCCGTCTTCTTTCATGAAGCAAAGAGAGATTGATATTTTTAAGTCTCTCTTCGTATGGCAAATATCTTGTTTCCGGTGGTATTTTTGTCATTCTCTTTTGAACTTTTTCCAAGTATCAAAGGCTCCATATGGTATGACCATATTCTAGAATGGGCCTAGCATGTGATTTGTATAGTTTGAATGTTAATTAGGCGTTAAGACCTTGGAAAGTATTTGTGATTAAAAAGATCATACTATTTTTCTTCTTAACTATTTTTGTAATGTGGGTTTTCCATTTTAGATCAGGTGTTATATAGATGACTAGGTCTTTCTGTTCCATAGTATGCTCTAAACAAACATTATTTATGAAATAGGGTAGTCTTGGGTTGTTAGTGCCCATGTGCATAACCATTCACTTATCTTCATTTAGTGGTAATTGCCATTCTTTGTCCACATTTCTAGTCTTTGAAGATCTGTTAGTTAATCCTAAGCTACGAAGGGGTTGACAAATAGTTTCGTGACATCTGCAAAAAATGAAATGTGGGAATTGAAAGCTCATGATAAATCGCTAATATAGACTACAAAAATACAGTGACAGAACAGAGCCTTAACGAACCCCTCTAACAACATACGAATCTAATAAGATTACCAACCTTAACTTTATAGGTTCTGTCTTGCAAACATTTTTTGACCCATGACTCTAGTGCACCTCTAACTCCAAAATAATCTAACTTCAGCAGTAAGCGCTTAAAGGGTGTCTTGTCAAATGCTTTCGTATTGTTGCCAAGGGCACTTGTTCATTTGTTGAGACAATTAAGCATATTAGAGGTGGTGGATCTAGCTGGTAAGAACCCATATTTTGCTTGAATCGTTACTCTAACAGAAAAGAAGGTTGTCAAATCTTTGGCTATTTTCACCATTGGTCTTGATACAAGTCAGGCTTACGGGCCGATAATTAGCGGGTTCATGCTCGCTACCTTTTTTGAAAATTGGTTGTATATGTGCTTCCTTCCATTCACTAGGGGAGTTTTGCATTTTGTAGACTCTCCTCCATGACACGGACAAGGTAGGGACTTAAGTGTCTTGGGTTTTTTGAAGAAAGAAGATACCATTGGTATACCATCTGGACCAGGACTGGAGTCATTCTTCATAGATTTTATGACATCTTTTACTTTTTGGCTGTTAAAATTAATCGAATTGATTTCTGAAACAGATCTTGTAGTTGCAGGTAAAGCAGGCATGTCACTGGTGTCTTCAGTTGTGAATGTTTCATGTCACTGTGGAGCAAGCATTGTTGCACACCTTTTTTGGTCTGTAACTAAGTTTCTTTTATTCTTTAGAACCATGATTTAATGGAAGACCCTGTTCATTTTATTGTAAAGTTAATAAGCTAAGATGATGATGGTCAGGCAATTACTACTTTTTTTGATTTTTTAAAGGTTTACTGGTTACTGTCGGTGAAGTTTGTTGATCTTTAATTGTAATTATTTTCGGTAAACCATTAATATATTTTAATTTAAGATTAGTTTCTTTTATTGTGAAGGTGCTTGGTCCCTTTTAATATATTTCCTGTATTGTCTAGTTTACAAGCCTCTACCTTGCTGCTGAAAATTATTTTAATGGGTCCTATTGTATCTTCCTTATACTTTCCTACACGATGAATTTTGATGATTTTTTTTTTCGATATACCTGGGTTTATTGATTTAATAATCTCTTTAACTGTCATTGTCTCTCCACTATTCTGACATCCCTGACTTTGTTCTTCGCCTTCCTCATTCCAAAAATTAATACGTTGGCACGCCTTCGTCCCCATTCTTCTATTTCAGCAATTGTTAGTTCAATTTGCTTTTTGATGGTTTGGATTTCATTGCCCAGTTTTGCCACTGTTTCTTGAAGGGTCTTAATAATGGGTGAATCCTGGATTCTCTTTTGAAATTACAGGTTGTCTATTTATTTTAGGACTGCGTTA